>OY740784.1:359494-541994 GCA_963514005.1 Raja brachyura
TTCTGAAAGGAACGTGATCACATCAGCCCCCGCCCCAGTCAACACCCCCACCCCTCCACTCCCTTGTCTCTCACTCCTCCATCCAGACTGATTCCTGGGATGTCAGGACTGTCTTATGAACAAAGACTGCATAGACTCGGTTTATACTCTCTAGAATTTAGGAGATTGAGAGGGGATCTTATAGAAACGTACAAAATTCTTAAGGGGTTGGACAGGCTAGATGCAGTAAGATTGTTCCCGATGTTGGGGAGGTCCAGGACAAGGGGTCACAGCTTAAGGATAAGGGGGAAATCCTTTAGGAACGAGATGAGAAGAAATTTTTTTCACACAGAGAGTGGTGGGTCTCTGGAACTCTCTGCCACAGAGGGTAGTTGAGGCCAGTTCATTGGCTATATTTAAGAGGGAGTTAGATGTGGCCCCTTGTGGCTAAGGGGATCAGAGGGTATGGAGAGAAGGCAGGTACGGGATACTGAGTTGGATGATCAGCCATGAACATATTGAATGGCGGTGCAGGCTCGAAGGGCCGAATGGCCTACTCCTGCACCTAATTTCTATGTTTCTATCCGAGTCCATCTCTGCCTCCAACCATCCCCACCCTCCATCACTCCTCCTTGTCTCCAATCCCTCCTCTCCCCAACCACCCACGTTCCATCCATCCCTCCCCTCCTTTCCCCTCCCCTTCTCACCCTACGCTTTCCCTGCCTTCTCACCCTGCCCTCCCTCTCCTTTCCCTTCACACGCTCCTTCAATGCACCCCTCCCCCCACCACCCCCCCTCTCTACATAACTCCCTCCCAAGTACTTTCCCACTCCCATTTCTCCTTTCCCCATCCCTTTCTCACCCCCCCCACCCCGAACTGTTCCCTCTCCTCCACCAACCTCCCAAACTTCCCGTCACCCTCTCTCCTCCCATCTCCCCATCCTCTCCTCATGTCCCTCCCTCTCTCCCACACCCTCCACCCCTTCCCCCCAGCCAAGCTCCTTCTCTCTCCCCACCAGCTCTCTCCTCTCTGCTACTCCCTCTAACTCCTCTCTCCTGCCCCCTCCCCCTCATGTCCCTCCCTCTCTCTCCCCTCCATGTGTGTGTGTGTGTCTTTCTCTCCCTCTCTCCTTCACCTTCCCTCCCCCCTCTCTCTCTCTCCCCCTTTCTCTCCACACACACACCTCTCCCTTTCATCCCACACTCTCTCCCTCTCTCTCTCCCCACACTCTCTCCTCGCCGCCACCTCCACGCTCTCACTGCGCGGATCCGGGGAACAATATAGTTTGTTGAAGCCTCGGCCGCGTCTCCGGGGCAACGGGGCCTAGACCGCCCGGCTCATCCTCACTACCAAAGTTTATAGAGGAGCGAGATGCATTAGAAAGTTATTAGATTTATTTGTAATAGATCTTTACTTACCTCTCGATCCCTCTCTCCCCCTCTCGATCTTTCTCTCCCTCTCTTCTCTCTCTCCCCTCGATCCCTCGCTCCCCATCTTCTCTCGATCTCCCTCCCCTCCCCCCTCCTTCCCTCTCTCTCTCCCCCTCCCTTTTCCCCCTGTTCCCCCATTTCCCTCGTGTGAGATATAAAAAATCACAAATGCTGTTTGAGACAAAGTCAGCAAAGAAGCTTTTATTAAGATAATATTCTGCAGAATAGGTGCCTCTCCTTTCCTCTCCCCTAGAGGCACACCGAGGGTCGGGATGTATTCTATCTTTATACATTTCATTGGTTTCTCACCATTTTGCCTCTTTTTAATTATAACATAAAGCCCACATTCCCACGAGAAAGTCCAGGAATGCCTCGGAACATCTCCTGACGTCAAAGGCTTATACTGAAGTTTTTATCTGTCTGCTACTTTCTATCTCAAAGTTCTCTCTGTGCTCTGTTCTATCTGTCGTTACTTTCTATTCCACTAACAGTCTGGCTTTGTTGAAACCTTATTTCTTTCTACGCTATATTTTTCTATTCCTAGTTTAAATCAACCATGTCTGTTAACCCCTTTTCTCACACCTCGCATCTTTCCTCCCCAGCCCCTCCTTTGCATAGTTTCCCTTGCATTGCATTGTACAGCTTCCCTTGTATTGCTTTAACACACACTGTGCACAAAATTACAGGCACACACAAACACACATTCATATAAATATATGGTGGGACAGATAGAAGCAAATCTTTGGATAGAAGAGCTTATTAAAATCTTCCTACAAAGACCATTATGTAATTTATTTCTATCCTCTTTTGGGCCGAAGGCATAGCAGGGCTGCCAACTCTCAGTGAGAGTGAGAGGGAACGGGGGGAGAGAGGGAAATCGAGAAGAGAGGGGAGAGAGATAGATCGAGAGGGGAGAGAAAGAGCCCTGCTATGCCTCAGGTCCATAAGAGGATAGAAAGAAATTACATAATGGTCTTTGTAAGAAGATTTTAATAAGCTCTTCTATCTGTCCCACCATATATTTATATGAATGTGTGTTGTTCGTGTGTGCCTGTAATTGTGTGCACAGTGTGTTAAAGCAATACAAGGGAAGCTGTACAATGCAATGCAAGGGAAACTATGCAAAGGAGGGGGCTGGGGAGGAAAGATGGGAGGGAAATGGGGGAACAGGGAAAACATTACAATTAAATTAACTAAAATATGTGAGGTGATAAATGCGCTATATCAAACACTGTTCCCTACAACACTGATTACACCAAGGATGATAGAGCGGATGGAAGGATCCTTGGAGCTACTATTTTACATGTAAATGTATATGAATCAGTAAATATTTGACACTAACCCAACTGCAATTTACATAGCCTGCCATAGACAAACGCATGCAATAAAAGTCCACATCAAAATATCATTTATTCAAAAGCCAATGAAGCATTCCTGTTTACAGGCATCTCACTTACAACTGCTCTGTAGCTTTGGAGCAGAGTACACAGCGGGAGGCAGTCCGCCAAAATGGCGGCCGTGACGTTCCGTTACGTACCACACACCAGTCCATTGGATTTCGGAGGAGTGGCCTATCTTGCTCCTCTATAATCTTTCATCTGCACTACTAGCCGCTCGGCCCATCCCCTCACTACTAGCCCCTGCCCCGGACGAACGGATGGGAAGCAAGGCCTCTGCGGCCCGTCCTGTCCCTACTAGCCTTGCCGCCCGTCTGGATCCAGAGCCTTCACCTCGGGGGAGCCCAGGCCGCTCGGCCCGTGCTCTGTCTCCCTGCCGCCCCCGTCCCTTGAATACCAGGCCGATCGGCCCGTCCTGTCACTGCCAGCGTTGCTACCCCCTGGGATCAGGAACCCTCTGCAGCACCCATGGGTGGGGGTGGGACCGCCTGTGTGTCTGCAGCAAGTGTTCCAGTGTCGGGCCACGTGGGGAAGGCAGGAGAATGGGGTTAGGAGAGAGAGATAGATCAGCCATGATTGAATGACGGAGTAGACTCGATGGGCCGCATGGCCTAATTCTGCTGTGTCGAAAGGAACTGCAGATGCTGATTTACACTGAAAATAGCCACAAAAAGCTGGAGTCACTCAGCAGGACAGGCAGCATCTCTGGAGAAAATGGACAGGTGACGTTTCGTGTCAAGACCTTTCTTCAGACCTGCTCCTATGCCTTACGGTAGGTGCTTTCAAGTTTCCATATCTTGTGCGCAGCGGAAAGCGGAGGAGAGGGAACAGTGGCGCAGCGGTAGAGTTGCTACCTTACAGCGCTTGCAGCCCCGGAGACCCGGATTCAATCCCGACTACGAGTGCTGTGTGTACAAAGTTTGTGGGTTGTCCCCGTGACCTGCGTGGGTTTTCTCCGAGACCTTCGCTTTCCTCCCACACTCCAAAGACGTTCAGGTATGTAAGTTAATTGGCTTGGTGTATGCGTAAATTGTCCCTTGCGTGTGCAGGTTAGTGTTAGTGTGCGGAGATCGCTGGTCTGTGTGGACTCAGTGGGCTGAAGGGCCTGTTTCTGCGATATCTTTAAACATGTAAAATTCTTAAAGATTGGACAGGTTAGATGCAGGAAATATGGTCCCGATGTTGGGGGATGCCAGAACCAGGGATCACAGTTTAAGAATAAGCAGTAGGCCATTTAGGACTGAGATGAGGAAAAACCTTATCACCCAGAGAGTTGTGAATCTGTGGAATTCTCTGCGACAGAAGGCGGTGGAGGCTGGTTCTCTGGATATTTTCAAGAGAGAGTTAGATTGGGCTATCCACAGAACATTCATTGAACAAGCCCTTCGGCCCAAGGGACATCAAGTACCCATTTACACTAAACGCACATAGACCCCAACGGTTGTCATGGTTTGCCTTAACGGTTGATTTCACCATGCAGGTAGACTGGGAAAATCAGCTTGGTACTGGACACCAGGAAAGTGAGTTTGTGGAGTGCCTCCATGATGGATTACACAAGTCTTTATCTCACAGAAAGTTGTGAATCTGTGGAATTCTCAACCTCAGAAGGGGGTGGAAGCCGGTTCTCTCGATGCTTTCTAGACAAAGCTAGATAGGGCTCTTAAAGATAGCGGAGTCAGGGGATACGGGGAGAAGGCAGGAACAGGTTACTAATTGGGGATGATCAGCCTACTCCTGCACCTATTGCCTATATAGGAAAGAACTGCATATGCTGGTTTAAACCAAAGATAGACACAAAATGTTGGAGTAACTCAGCGGGACAGGCAGTATCTCTGGGGAGAAGGAACGTTTTGGGTCGAGACCCTTGTTATCCTGGACACATTCCCAAAAATCAACGACACTCATTAAACTGTGATGAAATATTTCAGAGATCTACACTTTCAACATACAGCTTGTAATTAAGCAATCCACTGTTAATAAGCCCATTAGAATGTGTAGGTGTTGCATTTATAAATTCCAAAGAAAATGATGCAAGAAAGACACATGTTACAATATTCCAGAGTTAATTGATTAAACTAATTGGCTGTTTCTGTATTGAGCCCATTAACACATTAACATGAGGTTATTTACCTTAGTTTAGAGATACAGCGCAGAAAGAGGCCCTTTCCACACCACCAGCAATCCTATACCCACCAGGGACAATTTTTACATTTACCAAGCCAATTAACCTACAAACCTGTACGTCTTTGGAGCACGGGAGGAAACCGAAGATCTCGGAGAAAACCCACACAGGTCATAGGGAGAATTTATACAAACTCCGTACAGACAGCACCCGTAGTCGGGATGGAACCCGAGTCTCCGGCGCTGCATTCGCTGTAAGGCAGCAATTCTACTGCTGCGCCACTGTGCCGTCAAAAAAGGGCAGGCCTAGAGGGATATGGGTCAGGCAGGTGGAACTAGTGTAGATGGGGGCATGTTGGGCAGTGTGGGCAAGTTCGGCCGAAGGGCCTGCTCCCGCACTGTGTGACTATGACTCTATCAGGACAGGCACATGGTTCAGGGAGATATGGGCCAAATGTGGGCAAATTGGGGAAAGCCATTTAGAACGGAGACGAGGAAACACTTTTTCACACAGAGAGTTGTGAGTTTGTCGAATTCTCTGCCTCAGAGGGCAGTGGAGGCCGGTTCTCTGGATACTTTCAACAGAGAGAGAGTTAGATAGAGCTCTTAAAGATAGCGGAGTCAGGGGATATGGGGAGAAGGCAAGAACGGGGTACTGATTGGGGATGATCTATTGGGGATTGGGGATGGTCTATTGCAAAGGCCCAGGAACATCCATGATGTTCCCGTGATGAAATAGTCAACATCAGGTGAACGGAATAGGATTAGTGCACAAAGGGATTATCTGCATCCTTTAACGCCTCTGCACTCCATTCCACTGATATTGTTTAAGCGACAGATGTAAACACTGTACACCTTGAGCAATACCATGGTGTGATGTCAAAATAACATAATTAACCTGTTTAGTTTAGAGACTCATTTAGAGAAGGCAGGAATTGGGTACATGGAAACATCGAAACATAGAAAATAGGTGCATTCGAGCCTGCACCGCCATTCAATATGATCATGGCTGATCATTCAACTCAGTATCCTGTACCTGCCTTCTCTCCATACCCCCTGATCCCTTTAGCCACAAGGGCCACATCTAACTCCCTCTTACATATAGCCAATGAACTGGCCTCAACTACCTTCTGTGGCAGAGAATTCCACAGATTCACCGCTCTCTGTGTGAAAAATGATTTCTATAAGATCCCCCCTCAATCTTCTAAATTCTAGCGAGTACAAGCCGAGTCTTTCCTCATATGAAAGTCTTGACATCCCAGGAATCAGTCTGGTGAACCTTATCTGTACCCCCTCTATGGCAAGAATGTCTTTCCTCAGATTTGGAGAACAAAACTGTATGCAATACTCCAGGTGTGGTCTCACCAAAACCCTGTACATCTGCAGTAGAACCTCCCTGCTCCTATACTCAAATCCTTTTGCTATGAATGCTAACATACCATTCACTTTCTTCATTGCCTGCTGCACCTGCATGCCTACTTTCAATGTGGACTATCGGAAGAAGGGTCTCGACCCGAAATGTCGCTTATCTCCTTCGCTCCTTATATGCTGCTGCACCCCGCTGAGTTTCTCAAGCCTTTTGTGTACCCTGCCTACTTTCAATGACTGGACCGTGATACCCTGGTCTCGTTGCATCTCCCCTTTTCCTAATCGGCCACCATTCAGATAATAGTCTACCCTCCTGTTTTTGCCACCAAAGTGGATAACCTCACATTTATCCACATTATACTGCATCTGCCTTGCATTTGCCCACTCACCCAGCCTATCCAAGTCACCTTGCAGCCTCCTAGCATCCTCCTCACACCTAACACTGCCCCCCAGCTTTGTGTCATCCACATTCAATTTCCTCGTCCAAATCATTAATATATATTGTAAATAGCTGGGGTCCCAGCACTGAACCTTGCGGTACCCCACTAGTCACTGCCTGCCATTCTGAAAAGGACCCGTTTACTCCTACCCTTTGCTTCCTGTCTGCCAGCCAGTTCTCTATCTACATCAATACTGACCCCCCAGTACCGTGTGCTTTAAGTTTGTATACTAATCTCTTATGTGGCACCTTGTCGAAAGCCTTCTGAAAGTCCAGATATAACACATCCACTGGTTCCCCCTTATCCACTCTACTAGTTACATCCTCGAAAAACTCTATAAGATTTGTCAGACTTGATTTACCTTTCGTAAATCCATGCTGACTTTGTCCAGTGATTTCACCACTCCAAATGTTCTGCTATCCCATCTTTAATAACGGACTCTAGCAGTTTCCCCACTACCGATGATAGACTACCTGGTCTGTAATTCCCCGTTTTCTCTCTCCCTCCTTTTTTAAAAAAAGTGTGGTTACATTAGCTACCCTCCAATCTGCAGGAAGTACTCCAGAATCTAAAGAGTTTTGAAAAATTATCACTAATGCATCCACTATTTCTGGGGCTACTTCCTTGAGTACTCTGGGATGCAGCATATCGGGCCCTGGGGATTTATCGGCCTTTAATCCATTCAATTTACCCTACACCACTTTCCGGCTAACCTGGATTTCACTCAGTTCCTCCATCTTATTTGACCCCTGGTCCCCTGCTAGTTCCGGTAGATTATTTATGACTTCCTTAGTGAAGACAGAACCAAAGTAGTTATTCAATTGGTCTGCCATGTCCTTGTTCCCCATAATCAATTCACCTGTTTCTGACCTCAAGGGACCTACATTTGTTTTAACTAATCTTTTTCTCTTCACATGTCTATAATATCTTTTGCAGTCAGTTTTTATGTTCCCTGCCAGTTTTCTTTCATAATCTATTTTCCCTTTCCTAATTAAGCCCTTTGTCCTCCTCTGCTGAATTTCTCCCAGTCCTCGGGTAGGTTGCTTTTTCTTGCTACTTTGTATGCTTCATCTTTTGTTTTGATACTATCCCTGATTTCCCTTGTGATCTATGGATGCACTACCTTCCCTGATTTATTCTTTTGCCAAACTGGGATGAACAATTGTTGTAGTTCATCCATGCAGTCTTTAAATGTCTTCCATTGCACATCCACTGTCAACCCTTTAAGAATCAATTGCCAGCCTATCTTGGCCAATTCATGTCTCATACCTTCAAAGTTACCTTTCTTTAAGTTCAGAACCCTTGTTTCTGAATTAATTATGTCACTCTCCATCCTAATGAAAAACTCAACCATATTATGGTCACTCTTGCCCAAGGGGCCACGCACAACAAGACTACTAACTAACCCTTCCTCATTACTCAATACCCAGTCTAGAATAGCCTGCTCTCTCGTTGGTTCCTCCACATGTTGGTTTAGAAAACTATCCCGCATACATTCCAAGAAATCCTCTTCCTCAGCACCCCAGCCAATTTGATTCACCCAATCTACATGTAGATTGAAGTCACCCATTATAACTTTTTCAATTCAATTCAATTCAATCTTTAATTGTCATTGTGTAGTGTACAGTACAGAGACAACGAAATGCAGTTTTACCTTTGTTGCACACATTTCTAATTTCCTGTTTGATGCCATCCCCAACTCCACTACTAGTGTTAGGTGGCCTGTACACAACTCCCACTAGCGTTTTCTGCCCCTTAGTGTTTCGCAGCTCTACCCATATCGATTTCTCCAAGCTAATGTCCTTCCTTTCTATTGCGTTAATCTCCTCTCTAACCAGCAACGCAACCCCACCTCCTGTCTTTCTGTCTATCCCTCCTGAATATTGAATATCCCTGGATGTTCAGCTCCCAGCCTTGGTCTCCCTGGAACCATGTCTCTGTGATCCCAACTATATCATTGTCATTAATAGCTATCTGCACCTTCAACTCATCCACCTTATTACGAATGCTCCTCGCATTGAGACACAAAGCCTTCAGGCTTGTTTTTACAACACTCTTACTCCTTATACATTATGTTGAAAAGTGGCCCTTTTTGATTTTTGCCCTGGATTTGTCTCCCTGCCACTTTTACTTTTTACCTTGCTACCAATTGCTTCTACGCTCATTTTATACCCCTCTTTCTCTCTGCTCACACATTTTCACTATCTACTGCCACTTTGGTCTGCCCACCACCTCTTATTCTGTTTATATTTCGTTTCTTCTTTCCCCCCTACATGTTGGGTCTGAGTGCTTCCCTTCTCTGCCTCCTGCCTCAGACACTGTTCTACTAGTACTGATTATGGATGATCAGGCATGATCACAATGAATGGTGGTGCTGGCTCAAAGGGCCAAATGGCCTACTCCTGCACATATTGTCTATTTTTCTGCATTTAGCCTATCCAATCCCTTAAAAATTTTACGTTTCTATGGAGATTCCCTCTCATCCTTCTAAATTCCATTCCCAGTCGATCCATTCTTTCATCATATGTCAATCCCGCCATCCCGGGAATTAGCCTGGTGAACGTGCGCTGCACTCCCTCAATGGCGAGATTGTCCTTCCTCAAATTAGGAGACCAAAACTGCACACAATACTCCAGGTGCGGTCTCAGCAGGGCCCTGTACAACTGCAGTAGGACCTCCTTACTCCGATACTCAAATCCTCTTGCTATGAAGGCCAACGTGTGTTTTAATGCCATCCTTTCCGAAGCAGGGCGACCAGAACTGCATAACATACACCACGTGGCGGTCACGCTGGCACAGCGGTTCAGTTGCTGCCTTACAGCGAATGCAGTGCCGGAGACCCTGGTTCGATCCCGACTACGGGTGCTGTCTGTGTGGCGTTTGTACGTTCTCCCCGTGACCTGCATGGGTTTTCTCCGAGATCGTCGGTTTCCTCCCACACTCCAACGATGTACAGGTTTGCAGGTTACTTGGCTTGGTAAATGAAATAAATTGTCCCTAGTGGGTGTAGGACAGTGTTAATGTGCGGGGATTGCTGGTAGGTGCGGAACTGGTGGGCCGAAGGGCATATTTCCACTCTGTATCTCACTTCCACTAAATTAAACTTAACTAAACCACAGGTGATCTCACAAAAGCCCCTTCACACTTGCATTAGGTCTCCTGACTTCTTTATTCAATCCCTCTTGTAATGAAGCCCAGAACACAATTGCCCAAGCCCAATTGTTGCTGCCACTACATGTTCCCCTTCAGTGACTTGCGTGCAGACACACCCAGATCTCTTTCAACATCAACAATTACCCAAATTATTTCCATGGGCAAAGATATTCCTCTTTCTACTTCCGTGTGGATGTTGTGGGACTTTTCCAAAATGGACCATTTTGTTAGGGTTAGGGTTATGGGCCTGTCCCACTCACACAACTTTTTCAGCGACTTCCAGCACCCGTCATAGGTCGTTGCAGGTTGGTGAACATTTTCAACATGTTGAAAGTTCAGCAGCGAGCAGAAAGACGCTACGACTCTGTGCGGCTGAGGAGACGACTCACGACCATACAGGTGACACCCCGGCAACATGTCGCAGGGTATATCCTGCAAGGTCGTGAGTAGTCGCCCAAAGAGTCATACCTTGTTCTGGTCACCGCTGGATTTTCAATATGTTGGAAATTTTTGGCGACCTGTAACGACCTATGACGGGTGCTGGAAGTCGCCGAAAAAGTTGCGTAAGTGGGACAGGCCCATTAGGTTATGATTTATCGGACAGTGGGACAAAATGTCCTCTGGTGTTCAGTGATCTCCCCCAGGAGATTGCTTTTCACTATCTACTGCCACTTTGGTCTGGCCACGGACTCATCACCCTTGTCCAAATCTATTCACCTTTACACTTGACCTGCCGTAGATTTGTAGGAATCCGTCAGGATCCACCCTAGGTTTGGGTTTATGCTAGAGTAAGGCTATTGGGCTCTTGCGCCTGTAACGCTTCAATCCATATCCTCTCTGCCCTCTTCCGACATCCTGTTGACCAATTTATGTTTGTTTCTAGGCCCATGATCTCAAAGGACTGGATTTGGGTTAATAGATAATTGACAATAGGTGCAGGAGTAGGCCCTTTGAGCCAGCACCACCATTCAATGTGATCATGGTTGATCATTCCCAATCAGTACCCCGTTCCTGCCTTCTCCCCATATCCTCTGACTCCGCTATTTTTAAGACCCCTATCGAGCTCTCTTGAAAGCATCCAGAGAACCTGCCTCCACCGCCCTCTGAGGCAGAGAATTCCACAGACTCACCACTCTCTGTAAGAAAAAGTGTTTCCTCGTCTCCATTCTAAATGGCTTCCTCCTTATTCTTAAACTGTGGCCCCTGGTTCTGGACTCCCCCAACATCGGGAACATGTTTCCTGTCTCTAGCGTGTTCAAACCCTTAACAATCTTATATGTTTCAATACAATCTCCTCTCATCCTTCTAAACTCCAGAGTGTACAAGCCCAGCCGCACCATTCTCTCAGCATATGACAGTCCCGCCATCCCAGGAATTAACCTTGTAATCCTACTCTCTGCTCCCTCAATGGCAAGAATGTCCTTCCTCAAATTAGGGGGCCAAAACTGCACACAATACTCCAGGTGTGGTCTCACTAGGGCTCTATACAATTGCAGAAGGACCTCTTTGCTCCTATATTCGATTCCTCTTGTTATAAAGGCCAACATGCCATTCGCTTTCTTCACTGCCTGCTGCACCTGCATGCTTACTTTCATAGACTGATGTACAAGGACCCCCAGATCCCGTTGTACTTCCCCTTTCCCTTTTCCCAACATGACCCCATTTAGATAGTAATCTGCCTTCCTGTTTTGCTACCAAAGTGGATAACCTCACATTTATTCGCATTAAACTTCATCTGCCATGCATCTGCCCACTCCCCCAACCGGTCCAAGTCACCCTGCATTCTCATAGCATCCTCCTCACAGTTCACACTGCCACCCAGCTTTGTGTCATCTGCAAATTTGCGAATGTTACTTTGAATCCCTTCATCCAAATCATTGATGTATATTGTAAATTGCTGCGGTCCCAGCACCGAGCCTTGCAGTACCCCACTAGTCACTGCCTGCCATTCGGAAAGGGACCCATTAAGGGCTTCAAAAAATTCCAGAAAAAGCCTGAAAGGGACCCGTTAAGGGCTTCAAAAAATTCCAGAAGATTAGTCAAGCATGATTTCCCCTTCGTAAATCCATGCTGACTCGGACCGATCTTGTTACTGCTATCCAAATGTTCGGCTATCTCATCTTTTATAATTGACTCCAGCATCTTCCCCACCACCGATGTCAGGCTAACCGGTCTATAATTCCCTGTTTTCTCTCTCCCACCTTTCTTAAAAAGAGGGATAACGTTAGCTACCCTCCAATCCACAGGAACTGATCCTGAGTCTATAGAACATTGGAAAATTATCACCAATGCATCCACGATTTCTAGAGCCACTTCCTTAAGTACCCTGGGATGCAAGCCATCAGGCCCTGAGGATTTATCAGCCTTCAGCCCCATCAGTCTATCCTTCAGTTCCTCCGTCACCCCAGATCCTCTGGCCACTACTATATCAGGAAGATTGTTTGTGTCTTCCTTAGTGAAGACAGATCCAAAGTACCTGTTCAACTCATCTGCCATTTTCTTGTTACCCATAATTAATTCACTTTTTTAGGGTCCAACATTGGCCTAATTTTTTCCTCTTCACATACCTAAAGAAGCATTTACTATCCTGCTTTATATTCTTGGCTAGCTTACCTTCGTACCTCATTCTTCCCGTATTGCCTTTTTGGTTAGCTTCTGTTGTTCTTTAAATATTACTCAATCCTCTTGCTTCCCGCTCATCTTTGATACGTTGTACTTCTTTGCTTCAATTTTTCTACTGTCCCTGACATCCCTTGTCAGCCATGGTCGTCCCTTTCTCTCCATGGAATCGTTCTTCCTCCTAGGAATGAACTGACCCTGCACCTTCTGTATTATTCCTCGAAACACCTGCCATTTTTGTTCCAATGTCATCCCTGCTAGTGTATCTTTCCAGTAAACTTTGGCCAGCTCCTCCCTCATGGCCCCAAAGTCCCCTTTATTCAACTGCAACACTGACACCTCCGAACTACACTTCTCCCTCTGCAATTGTAGATTAAACCTGACTATGTTATGGTCACTGCCTCCTAATGGCTCATTAACCTCGAGGTCCTTTATCAAATCCGATTCATTACATAACACTAAATCCAGAATTGCCTTCTCCCTGGTCGGCTCCAATACAAACTGTTCTAAGAATCCTTCACAAAGGCACTCTACAAAGTCCCTTTGTTGGGGTCCAGTACCAACCTGATTTTTCCAGTCTACCTGCATGTTGAAATCTCTCACAACAACCACAGCATTACTTTTGCTACATGCCAATTTTAACTCCTGATTCAACTTGTGCCCTATGCCCAGGCTACTGTTTGGAGGCCTGTAGCTTAGTCCCATTAGGGTATTTTTACCCTTACAATTCCTTAGTTCTATCCATAATGACTCCACATCTCCTGTTAGGGAGGGTTAGGGTTATTGTCAGATTGACGCCCATGGAAAATTGGAGGAACAGCATCTCATATTTAGCTCGGGCAGCTCACACCCCAGCGGTGTGGACATTGACATCTCTAACTTCAAATAGCCCTTGCCTTCCCTCTCTCTCCATCCATGTACATGTTCAAATGCCGTGTAAATGTTGTTATAGTATTTGCCTCAACCACCTCCTTTAGTAGCTTGTTCGCACTACACTGTAAAAGTTGCCCCTCGGGTTCCCCACATGAGTATAGGAGTAAAGTAAGCTGCAGCTATTTACAATATACATTAATGATCTAGATGAAGGGATTCAAAGTAACATTAGCAAATTTGCAGATGACACAAAGCTGGGTGGCACTGAGAACTGTGAAGAGGATGCTATGAGGATGCAGGGTGACTTGGACAGGTTGGGTAATTGGGCAGTTGTATGGCAGATGCAGTTTAATGTGGATAAATGTGAGGTTATCCACTTTGGTGGTAAAAACTGGAAGGCAGATTATTATCTAAATGAGTCAAGTTAGTGGACGGGAAGGGAATGGAGGGGTATGGTCTGAGTGCAGGTAGATGGGACTAGGGGAAAATAAATGGTCGGCACGGACTGGAAGGGCCGAGAAGGCCTGTTTCCGTGCTGTAACTGTTATATGGTTATATGGTTATAAGTTGGGAAACATAGAAACATAGAAAGTAGGTTCAGGAGTAGGCCATTCGGCCCTTCGAGCCTGCACCGCCATTCAATATGATCACGGCTGATCATTCAACTCAGTATCCTGTACCTGCCTTGTCTCCATACCACCTGATCCCTTTAGCCACAAGTGCCACATCTAATTCCCTCTTAAATATAGCCAATGAACTGGCCTCAACTACCTTCTGTGGCAGAGAATTCCAGAGACTCACCACTCTCTGTGTGAAAAATGTTTTCCTCATCTCGTCTTAAAGGAATTCCCCCTTATCCTTAAACTGTGACCCCTTGCTCTGGACCTCCCCAACATTGGGAACAATCTCCCTGCATCTAGCCTGTCCAACCCCTTAAGAATTTTGTAAGTTTCTATAAGATCCCCCCTCGATCTTCTAAATTCGAGCGAGTACAAGCCGAGTCTATCCAGTCTTTCCTCATATGAAAGTCCTGACATCCAAGGAATCAGTCTGGTGAACCTTCTCTGTACCCCCTCTCTGGCAAGAATGTCTTTCCTCAGATTTGGAGACCGGGAAGTACAACGGGATCTGGGGGGTCCTTGTTCAACAGTCAATGAAAGTAAGCATGCAGGTACAGCAGGCAGTGAAGAAAGCAAATGACATATTGGCTTTCATAACAAGAGGAGTATAGGAATAAAGAGGTCCTTCCGCAGTTGTACAGAGCCCTGGTGAGACCACATCTGGAGTATTGTGTGAAGTTTTGGACTCCTAATTTGAGGAAGTACATCCTTGTCTTTGAGGCACTGCAGCGTAGGTTCAGAAGGTTAATCCCCGGGATGGCGGGACTGTCATAAGAGGAAAGATTGGAAAGAGTGGGCTTGTATTCACTGGAATTTAGAAGGATGAGGGGCTATCTTATAGAAACGTATAAAATTATAAAAGGAATGGACAAGCTAGATGCAGGAAAAATGTTCCCAATGATGGGGGAGTCCAGAACCAGGGGCCACAGTCTTATAATAAAGGGGAGGCCATTTAAAACTGAGATGAGAAAAAACTTTTTTACCCAGAGAGTTGTGAATTTGTGGAATTCTCTGCCACAGAAGGCAGTTGAGGCCAATTCACTGGTTAAATTTAAAAGAGAGTTAGATAGAGCTCCAGGGGCTATCGGAATCAAGGGATATGGGGAGAAGGCAGGCACGGGTTACTGATTGTGGATGATCAGCCATGATCACAATGAATGACGGTGCTGGCTCGAAGGGCCAAATGGCCTACTGCTGCACTTATTTTCTATGTTTCTATGTTTCACCTTAAACCTATGTCCTATGGTTCATGATTCCTCTTCTCTGGACAATAGACTATGTGCATCTACCCGATCTATAAGATCACGCCTCATCCTTCTGCACTCCAAGGAATAAAGTCCTGGGATGCCCAACCTCTCCCTGTGGCTCAGGCCCACGAGTCCTGGCAACATCCTCATAAACCTTCTCTGTACGCTTTCCAGCTTGACAACATCTTTCTTTCCTATTGATGGTCCTTGAGATATAAGATGTGTGTATGTTGCTGAGGTCCCGACCCGAAACATCACCTATACATGTTCTCCACAGATGCTGCCTGACCCACTGAGTTACTCCAGCACTCTGTGTAACGTCACCTATCCATGTTCTCCACAGATGCTGCTTGACCCGCTGAGTTACTCCAGCACTCTGTGAAACGTCACCTATCCATGTTCTCCACAGATGCTGCCTGACCTGCTGAGTTACTCCAGCACTCTGTGAAACGTCACCTATCCATGTTCTCCACAGATGCTGCCTGACCCGCTGAGTTACTCCAGCACTCTATGTCGTGGCGATACAACTCTTGCTCGCCTGCCATGGGGAAGCAGACATTCTTCTTCATTAGGAATTTCCTAATGGATCAGTGTTTGCACATCAGGCATCTGGTGGCGTGGCACAATACCTGAGGTTAGTCATTAAAAATCTTCTGTTGCATGTCTACTAAACCACAACCTGCGTCACCTCTCCATATATAGAGACCACGGACAAGTGTAGCTCTAGTGCAGTGTGTCAACGGACAGGTAAGGTACCTGCAGGTAGCGGCAATGTATCTGTCGTCTTGGGAGTCAAGTGTACAGTATGTCTCTCTCTGTCTTTTTCTCTATCTCCATCTATTTCTGTACCATTGTCTCTTTCTCCCGCTCCCGTTCTCCCCCCTCTCTCTCTCTCTCTCTCTCTCTCTCTCTCTCTCTCTCTCTCTCTCTCTCTCTCTCCCTCTCTCTCTCTCTCTCTCTCTCTCTCTCTCTCTCTCTCTCCCTCTCCTTCTCCCTCTCCCTCTCCCTCTCCCTCTCCCTCTCCCTCTCCCTCTCCCTCTCCCTCTCCCTCTCCCTCTCTCTCTCCCGCCCCCACTCTCCTCTCTCTCCCTCTCCCTCTCCCTCTCCCTCTCCCTCTCCATCAATTTCTGTGTCACTGTCTACTTTATTTCCTCCTCTCCCGCTCTCGTCTCTCTCACTGTTTCATTCATTCTATGTCCATCTATTTCTGTGTGTCTACTTTCTTTCTCCCTCTCACATTCTCCCTCCTCTCTCTCTCTCTCTCTCTTTCTCTGTTTTGTTCACACTATCTCCATGCATTTCTATATCACTATCTCTTTCTCCCACTCCCATTCTCCTCTTTCTCTCTCTCTCTCTCTCTGTTACGTTCACTCTATCTCCATCCATTTCTATATCACTATCTCTTTCTCCCACTCCCATTCTCCTTTCTCTCTCTCTCTCTCTCTCTCTGTTACGTTCACTCTATTTCCATGCATTTCTATATCACTATCTACTTTCTCCCTCTCCCACTCTCCCCATTCATTCCTTCTCTCCAGAGATGCTGCCTGTCCCACTGGGTTACTCCTTCAACGTACACCACCATTCTTTCTTACACACGAGGGGATGCAGGGGTTACTTGAAGTTAGAGAAACCAAGATGGGAGGGTACACGTGTAAGGTTTGAAAAGAACAGATCAAAGCAGATGCAGATCAAGGAAATGCAGAATGGGTCATTGTTGGCTGAGGGGAAGGTGACCACGAGGCATGCAAAGAGTAAAATTAATCAGGACAGTGTGACTAGGAGATGGTTTCTCTGCAAGAGACTCTGGAACCACTAGGCAGAGGTGAATGTTAAGTGACAGAGGTTTAATACAATACAATATTTTTCACCTTCCACCACAATGAGAAATGTGGAGGAGTCACTGTGGTGGATGTTTATGTTAAAATGTGTTTTGTGCGTTCCGTTGCTTTTTATTTGTATGTCTGATTTGGTCCCCGAATTTGAGGAAGGACATTTTTGCTATTGAGGGAGTGCTGCGGGACAGTCGTATGCTGAGAGAATGGAGCGACTGGGCTTGTATACTCTGGAGTTTGGAAGAGGGGATCTTATTGAAACATATAGGATTGTTAGGGGTTTAGACACGCTGGAGGCAGGAAGCATGTTCCCGATGTTGGGGGAGTCCAGAACCAGGGGCCACAGTTTAAGAATAAAGGGAAAGCCATTTAGAACGGAGACGAGGAAACACTTTTTCTCACAGAGAGTTGTGAGTCTGTGGAATTCTCTGCCTCTGTTGCTGAAGGTGCCCTTCAGGTTAACCAGTGTGTCATGGAGGGGGAGAGCTGTATTGTCCAGGGTGCTCCACAGTTTAAGGAGCATCCTCCCCTCCAAGACCACCCACCCATGAATCCAACTCCATTTCCACCCCAGGACGGAGCCAGCCTTCCGACGAGTTTGTTGATCTGGGGGTCTGAGGGCGGGGATGGTTCCTCACACATGGTTGTGTCTGGAGCACACTTCCACAAGGGGCTAGTGGAGGCCGAGACCCCTGTAAAGTAAGTGGCACCGACTAATGGCTGTCTTTGTGTCCACACACAGAGACCATGGTGCCTGCGACTCTCCTCTTGCTCGCCCTGCTTGCCATCGGAGGCGATTGCGGGAGAAGGTAGGAGCGCCTGCCCATCTATCCGTCTGTTTGTGTCTGTCAATGTGTGAGGTATCCCACCCGGTCCCCAATCACCCCAATCCTCGACACCCCCAAATCTACAGTTCCCCCCCACCCTGGCCCACTAGAGTTGCCAACTGTCCCGTGTTAGCCAGGACATCCTGTATATTGGGCTCAATTGGTTTGTCCCGTATGGGATCGCCCTTGTCCCGTATTTGACTGTTACTACTCGGGTCAAGGGGACTGTCGGGTCGGAGCGCCACGTCCAGCCCCGCCTCACCCGTCCCGACGTAGTGCAGCCCATGGAGTGCAGCAGCAGCAGCAGCAGCAGCGCCTCGCCCGTGGCCCCGTCGGTCAGTCGACAGCCCGGCCAGCTGTCCGACCTTCGGACCTTCGCTTATCGCCGACACCACCACCACCCCTCCTTCTCATGGCCGATCATTGGTTCATGAGTTGGACGGGGTGCCGGACCTTGCGCGCGGCCCCCGGGCCCAAACTCCTCAGCTGGCCCGCCGGCTGGGCTTTGTGTGTAGTCCAGCACCCGGGCCAACTCATCATTCACCCAGACACGGCCAAGTCGGTCAACGGATTGTCCCGGAATTTGTCCCGTATTTTGACATTTTGTCCCTTATTTGGCAGTGAGGAAGTTGGCATCCCTACTGGTCCCTTTCCTCACCTATCCCATCC
Source organism: Raja brachyura (assembly GCA_963514005.1). Next base: position 378,071 of record OY740784.1, read on the forward strand.
GTGGGTCGGCATGGACTTGGCGGGCCGAAGGGACTGTTTCCGCGCTGTACAACTCCTCAATGTGTAATTGTGGTATCGTGCTTCTCTCTGCAATGTGCATCACGCGTTGCAGCACAGTAGACATTCTGCTAATCTGCCCCCCCTGTTTTATCCAGGCGTGCCGTCCACCAATGTCTGGAGTTCGACGTCTTGTGCACAGCTGATGATTTTGAGGTAAGGGTCACACAAGTGTGAAGAAGGGTCTCGACCCGAAACGTCACCCGTTCCTTCTCTCCAGAGATGCTGCCGTTCCCGCTGAGTTACTCCAGCTTTTTGGTTATGCAGTTCCTTCCAACCTATTGAGGGAGTGCACCCTAGGTTCATTCCCGGGATGGCGAGACTGTCGTATGCTGAGAGAAAGGAGTGGCTGGGCTTGTATACTCTGGAGTCTAGAAGGATGAGAGGGGATCTTATTGAAACAGAGGGCGGTGGAGGCCGGTTCTCTGGATACTTTCAAAGAGAGCTAGATAGGGCTCTTAAAGATAGCGGAGTCAGGGGATATGGTGAGAAGGCAGGAACGGGGTTCTGATTGGGGATGATCAGCCATGATCACATTGAATGGCGGTGCTGGCTCGAAGGGCCGAATGGCCTACTCCTGCGCCTATTGTCTATTGTCTATATAATAATCAGATGCAGTAAACAGCTGTTCAGTCAAATCACACTGCATTGGAGTACAATCGAGCTATACACAGGTACAACAGGCAGTGTTTAGTATGGTTTAGACACACAGCGTGGAAACAGGCCCTTAGACCCACCAGGTCAATGCTGACCAACGAGCCCCTCATACACTAGTTCGATCCAACACAATACAATTTGCAGAAGTCAATTGACCTACAAACCTGTACGTCTTTTGAGTATGGGAGGAAATCAGAGCACCTGAAGAATTCCAACGCGGTCACAGGCAGGGGCGGGAATCACTGTCAAAACAAGGGGGGGGGGGGGGTGACACAATTTCTTGGTGGCCATGTACACATGCACACGCAAGGCTTCAGAGGCTTCAGCCATGGGCCCTGTGGACGATAACATCGGGAGCTGACCTGGTTGGTGATCGATTCCCAACTCCTGGAACAGCAGCTTCGTCCGCCCCGAATCGTGGGGTTTGAATCGGCACATTCGCGGGACCTTTCATCGCCCGGCGAGGCTTAAAATCGGCCGGCGGGGGCTTCAACATCCCTCCTCCAATCACCGGGCTCTATCCTAAGCCCCACCCCTTCACCTTCGCCTCTGACCGACATCTCCCTCCTCCAATCATCGTGCTGAATCATCACGTCCCCCCCCCCCATTGCCTGCTAACCGACGTCTCTCTTGTCCAATCGGCGCCTTCCATCATCAGTCCCACCCCCACTGGAAAGCGGAGATTTTTAATAGATTTTGTTTTCATCGAATTTCAAAATCCGGATTAGGAAACATGGGGGGGATTGTCCCCCACCTCTCAAAACATGGAGGGAACGTGCCCCTCCCCCCATCACTGCCCCCCGCCGGGATTTGCACCCATGCTCACAGGGAGAACATACAAACGCCGTACAGACACCACCCGTAGTCAGGATCGAACCCGGGTCTCTGGCGCTGTGAGCCAGCAACTCTACCGCTGCGCCACCGTGCCACACAGAATTAAAATACCAGATGAGCCTCCCAGAGTAACTCTTCCCACTTCAGGTAGCCCTGGCATTCCCTCTCTCTCTATCCCTCCCCCACCCAAGTCGCACCAGCTTAACGTTTTCACGCAACAAACAGCTTACAATGGCCTGTTTCCTTTATCATCGTTACTTTTTTGCACATCTTTCATTCATTGTTCTTTATCTCTCCACATCACCATCTATATCAACAGACAATAGACAACAGGTGCAGGAGTAGGCCATTTGGCCCTTCGAGCCAGGACCACCATTCACTGTGATCATGGCTGATCATCCACAATCAGTGTCCCGTTCCTGCCTTCTCCCCATATCCCTTGACTCTGCTATCTTTAAGAGCTCTATCTAACTCTTTTGAAAGCACCCAGAGAATTGGCCTCCACTGCCTTCTGAGGCAGAGAATTCCACAGATTCACAACTCTCTGGGTGAAAAGGTTTCTCCTCCTCTTCATTCTAAATGGCTTACCCCTTATTCTTAAACTGTGGCCATTGGTTGTGGATATGGACACACTGATCTGTCTGTATTTATGCCTATAATATTCTGTTGTGCTGCAGCAAGCAAGAATGTCATTGTCCTATCTGGGACACATGACAATAAACTCTCTTGACTTGACTCCCCCAACATCGGGAACATGTTTCCTGCCTCTAGCATGTCCAAACCCCTAATATGTTTCAATATAAGATCCCCTCTCATCCAGTGTATACAAGCCCAGTCATAGGTCATCGGTCATAAATAGGAGCAGAATTAGGCCATTCGGCCCATCAGGTCTATTCCTCCATTCAATCACGGCTGATCTATCTCTCCCTCCTAATCCCATTCTCATGCCTTCGCTCCATAACCCCTGACACCCGTACTAATCAAGAATCTATCCATCTCTGCCTTAAAATTATCCACTGACTACTCCATTCTTTCAACATATGACAGTCCTGAGTATTAACCACATGAATTATCTCGCGTTTCCCTTATCCCTAACCAGTCTGAAGAAGGGTCCCAAGCTGAAACATCACCCATTCCTTCTCTCCAGAGATGCTGCCTGCCCCACTGAGTTGAGTTACTCCAGATTTTTGTGTGTATCTCCCCAGAGTAACTTTTGTGTTTATTTCCGGTCATCCAAACTCTCCACCCCCCCCCCCCCCGACCCGCACCCACACCTCTCCCCTCCCTCAATAACTCCTCTTCCCACATGCACAGGTGCGTCGATACAACGAGTCGGTCTGGGTCGGCACGCAGGTGCATGGCAACAATCGCCAATCGTTCAGAGTGGCCAGGACAGCCTTGGGAAAGTACTCAAGAGGCTCCAACGTGGAAGGTAGGCAGAAGTGGGCGCAGATTTCCCCTCCCGTAACAAAGACACCAAAATGTGCGACCGGAGGACTGGTGACGGGATCTAGGGAGTGGGCAGGGCCGAAGATGTCCTGGTTGGGCTGCTCCTGGGTCTGGCCAAGTTGGCCATCCGCGAGTCACAGCACCAGGTGGAAGAGGGCTTTGCCCGAGCCGGCTGCTTACCCCTTTACCGGGGTTACATCCGTGCCCAGGTGGTGTTGGCGAGGGACATAGTTGTACAGTAGTTATTTAGTATATTTGTAGGGATTGTAACATAGTTATTTGGAAATTTAGTGTATGAATAATTTGGTGTTTTTGTACTATGGTGGTGGGTGTGTTACCATGGCTTAACATAGAAACATAGAAACATAGAAAAATAGGTGCAGGAGTAGGCCATTCGGCCCTTCGAGCCTGCACCGCCATGCAATATGATCATGGCTGATCATCCAACTCAGTATCAATTTGAATGAGCATGAACGAGGCATTATTAGTAAGTTTGCAAATGACATAAAAGCAGGTGGCACCATCGTCAATGAAGGTAGTTATCAGGAATTGCAGCACGACCTTGATCAGTTGGGCAAGTGGGCTGACGAATGCCGCAAGGGCCTGTCCCACTTTGGCGATTTCTTAGGAGACTACAGGTGACTAGGCTGTCGCCACATGGCCACATGGTGTCGCCTGTAAGGTCATGAATCGTCTCCTCAGTCGTTCAAACAGTCAAAGCGATTTCTGGTCGCTGCTGGATTTTGAAATGTTCAAAGATTTTCAGCGACAGTGGGCTTGACACCAATGAGCATAGCTTGACTTAGAAACATAGAAAATAGGTGCAGGAGTAGGCCATTCGGCCCTTCGAGCCGGCACCGCAATTCAATATGATCATGGCTGATCATCCAACTCAGTATCCTGTACCTGCCTTCCCTCCATACCCCCCTGATCCCTTTAGCCACAAGGGCCATATCTAACACCCTCTTAAATATAGCCAATGAACTGGCCTCAACTATCTTCTGTGGCAGAGAATTCAACAGATTCACCACTCTCTGTGTGAAAAATGATTTTCTCATCTCGGTCCTACAAGACTTCCCCCTTATCCTTAAACTGTAACCTCTTGTTCTGGACTTCCCCAACATCGGGAACAATCTTCCTGCATCTAGCCCCTTAAGAATTTTGTAAGTCTCTATAACATCCCCCCTCAATCTTCTAAATTCCAGCTAGTACAAGCCGAGTCTATCCAGTCTTTCTTCATATGGAAGTCCTGCCATCCCAGGAATCAGTCTGGTGAACCTTCTCTGTACTCCCTCTATGGCAAGAATGTCCTTCCTCAGATTATGAGACCAAAACTGTACGCAATACTCCAGGTGTGGCCTCACCAAGACCCTGTACAACTGCAGTAGGACCTCCCTGCTCTTGTACTCAAATCCTTTTGCTATGAATGCCAACATACCATTCGCTTTATCACTGCCTGCTGCACCTGCATGCCTACTTTCAATGACTGGTGTACCATGACAGGCAGATCTCGTTCCATCTCCCCTTTTCCTAATCGGCCACCATTCAGATAATAGTCTACTTTCCTGTTTCTGCCTGACGTAGGTGCTGTCGTAGGTTGTCACCAGGTGATGTAGGTTGTGACCGGTGCTGACTTTGGCGAATTGCATTGGAGACTACCTACGTCAGCTGGCGACAGGTGCCGGCGACTGAATTGTCTTCAGTTATCACCGACAGGCTTGTCGTTGCTTGTCGCGGGTGGACGTAGGTTGCCGTAGGTGTTGTCGTAGGTGGACGTCCTAATGGGTCACCGGTTGTCGGTAGCTTGCCGTAGACATTGCCGTAGTTTGACGTCCACTTGGTGCTAGATTGTCGTAGACATTGTCGTACGGAGGGGTCTAGTCGCCGGTTTTTCGGCCACCTGCTACGACTATGACAGTCGCCGAAAAAAGTGGGACAGGCCCTTAATACAGATAATACAGTTAGTAATAATACAGTTAGGAATGATACATGTTATATATCAAAGTAAATGAGGTGCTTGAGGAGTATAAGGAATGTAAAAAGAACCTTAAGAAAGAAATTAGAAAAGCTAAAAGAAGATATGAGGTTGCTTTGGCAAGTAAGGTGAAAGTAAATCCTAAGGGTTTCTACAGCTATATTAATAGCAAAAGGATAACAAGGGATAAAATTGGTCCATTGGAGAGACCGAGTGGACAGCTATCTGCAGAGCCAAAAGAGATGGGGGAGATGTTGAACAATTTATTTTCTTCGGTATTCACCAAGGAGAAGGATATTGAATTATGTGAGGTAAGGGAAACTAGTAGAGTAGCTATGGATACTATGAGTTTCAAAGTAAAAGAAGTACTGACACTTTTGAAAAATATAAAAGTGAATAAGTCTCCAGGTCCTGACAGGATATTCCCTAGGACATTGAGGGAAGTTAGTGTAGAAATAGCTGGGGCTATGACAGAAATATTTCAAATGTCATTAGAAACGGGAATAGTCCCCGAGGATTGGCGTACTGCGCATGTTGTTCCATTGTTTAAAAAGGGTTCTAAAAGTAAACCTAGCAATTATAGACCGGTTAGTTTGACTTCAGTGGTGGGCAAATTAATGGAAAAGATACTTAGAGATAATATATATAAGTATCTGGATAAAGAGGGTCTAATTAGGAACAGCCAACATGGATTTATGCCTGGAAGGTCATGTTTGACTAATCTTCTTGAATTTTTTGAAAAGGTTACTAGGGAAATTGACGAGGGTAAAGCAGTGGATGTTGTCTATATGGACTTCAGTAAGGCCTTTGACAAGGTTCCTCATGGAAGGTTGGTTAAGAAGGTTCAACTGTTGGGTATAAATGCAGGAATAGCAAGATGGATTCAACAGTGGCTGAATGGGAGAAGCCAGAGGGTAATGGTGGATGGCTGTTTGTTGGGTTGGAGGCAGGTGACTAGTGGGGTGCCTCAGGGATCTGTGTTGGGTCCTTTGTTGTTTGTCATGTACATCAATGATCTGGATGAAGGGGTGGTAAATTGGATTAGTACGTATGCAGATGATACCAAGATAGGGGGTGTTGTGGATAATGAAGAGGATTTCCAAAGTCTACAGAGTGATTTAGGCCAGTTGGAAAAATGGGCTGAAAGATGGCAGATGGAGTTTAATGCTGATAAATGTGAGGTGCTACACCTTGGCAGGACAAATCAAAATAGGACGTACATGGTAAACGGTAGGGAATTGAAGAATACAGTTGAACAGAGGGATCTGGGAATAACCGTGCATAGTTCCTTGAAGGTGGAATCTCATATAGATAGGGTGGTAAAGAAAGCTTTTGGTATGCTAGCCTTTATAAATCAGAGCATTGAGTATAGAAGCTGGGATGTAATGTTAAAATTGTACAAGGCATTGGTGAGATCATATCTGGAGTATGGTGTACAATTTTGGTCGCCCAATTATAGGAAGGATGTCAACAAAATAGAGAGGGTACAGAGGAGATTTACTAGAATGTTGCCTGGGTTTCAACAGCTAACTTACAGAGATAGGTTGAATAAGTTAGGTCTTTATTCTCTGGAGCGCAGAAGGTTAAGGGGGGACTTGATAGAGGTCTTTAAAATGATGAGAAGGATAGACAGAGTTGATGTGGACAAGCTTTTCCCTATGAGAATAGGGAAGATTCAAACAAGAGGACATGACTTTAGAATTAAGGAACAGAGGTTTAGGGGTGACATGAGGGGGAACTTCTTTACTCAGAGAGTGGTAGCGGTGTGGAATGAGCTTCCAGTGGAAGTGGTGGTGGCAGGTTCGTTGGTATCATTTAAAAATAAATTGGATAGGCATATGGATGAGAAGGGTATGGAGGGTTATGGTAAGAGTGCAGGCAGGTGGGACTAAGGGAAAAAAGTTGTTCGGCATGGACTTGAAGGGCCGAGATGGCCTGTTTCCGTGCTGTAATTGTTATATGGTTATATGGTTATTCCTAACTGTCACTGTATGTCATGTGTCACTTATGGGCGGAGCACCAAATCAAATTCCTTGTATGTGAATACTTGGCCAATAAACTTATTCATTAACTAATAAGTACAAGGTGTAGCACTTTTGCGAAGTCGATTCAGGGCTGGACCTTCACAGTGAATGGCAGGGCCCTTTTTAAAAACATTTTAAATTATACAAATACTTTTATTCAGAAAACAAAAACAAACATACAAAAGGGGAGCATGATCAAAACTGCCATTGCAACAGTTTACAACACAACAGACCTCACTCTTCCTTCCCCCCCCCCCAGAGGCATGGATTGGAAGGACAGGGCAACTGCTTGTCTCCGTGGCCGAGAATGGAGAAAGGAACCTGTTCATGCTGCTTTCCACACAGGTGCAGAACAACCCTCCAACACCCACACACCCTCAGGTGAGTAGACGCATTGTCCCACAGCACGGAAACAGGCCCTTCAGCCCAATCTGCCCATGCCCACGAACATGCCCCATCTACTAGTCCCACCTGCTCTTGGCCTTTACACCCATCCTGTCCATGGACCTGCCCAAATACTTTATGAATGCTGTGATGGCCCTACTTCAACGACCTCCTCCGGCAGCTCGCTCCATATATCCACCACCCTCTGTGTGGATAAAAGTTGCTATTGAGGGAGGGCAGCGTAGGTTCTCCAGGTTAATTCCCAGGATGGAGGGACTGTCATATCCTGAGAGAATGGACTGGCTGGGCTTGTATAATCAGGAATTTAGAAGGATCTTGAAACATATAAGATTATTAAGGGTTTGGACACACTAGAGGCAAGAAACATGTTCCCAATGTTGGGGAAGTCCAGAACCAGGGCCCACAGTTTAAGAATAAGGGGAAAGTCATTTAGAACGGAGGCAAGGAAACACTTTTTCTCACAGAGAGTTGTGAGACTGTGGAATTCTCTGCTTCAGAGGGTGGTGGAAGCCGGTTCTCTGGATACTTTCAAGAAAGTGCTAGATAGGGCTCTTAAAGATAGCAGAGTCAGGGGATATGGGGAGAAGGCAAAAACGGGGTACTGAGGATGATCACCCATGATCACAGTGAATGGCGGTGCCGGCTGGAAGGGCCGAATGGCCTACTCCTGCACCTATTGTTTATTGCCTATTGCCTTTTGTCTCAGGTTCCTATTAAATCTGTCTCCACTCTCACTTTAAATCTGTGTGTTCTGCTTCTCGATTCCCCTACTCTGGGCAAGAGACTCTGAGCGTTTACCCAATCTGTTGCTCAAGTGCCAGGAGAAAGCAGGCAGTTCAGAATGTTCATGTGGTCTCTTGTTGCCATCCTCCAGGTGTTTATCCAACGTTTCCCGAGTATGGAGGTGTTCGTCAGGGAGATTGGTTCTGGGTATGCCGAACTGGAAGGCAGCCTCTTCAACCAGACCCTCACCGATGAGGGTGCCCAGTTCAATGACACCACCTTCTTTGTGGCGCTTTGCAGCAGGTACGTTCTGCCCTGGCGATGACCAGGTAGATGACATCTACCACCCTCCCCTCATCGATCATCTCTCTCACATAGAAACACAAAAAATAGATTGCAGGAGTAGGCCAGTTGGAGCTTCTAGTCGCGATGAACCCGATCTGTCTGTTGGAAGGTCAAACAAAATGTTGGGATGTTCCCGATGTTGGTGGAGTCCAGAACCAGGGCCCACAGTTTAAGAATAAGGTTTAAGCCATTTGGAACGGAGATGACAATTTTGGTCGCCTAATTATAGGAAGGATGTCAACAAAATAGAGAGAGTACAAAGGAGATTTACTAGAATGTTGCCTGGGTTCCAGCAACTAAGTTACAGAGAAAGGTTGAACAAGTTAGGTCTTTATTCTTTGGAGCGTAGAAGGTTAAGGGGGGACTTGATTCAGGTCTTTAAAATGATGAAAGGGATAGACAGAGTTGACGTGGATAAGCTTTTCCCATTGAGGGTAGGGAAGATTCAAACAAGAGGGCATGACATGAGAATTAAGGGACAGACGTTTAGGGGTAACATGAGGGGGAACTACTTTAGTCAGAGATTGGTGGCTGTGTGGAATGATCTTCCTGCAGAAGTGGTGGAGGCAGGGTCGATTTTAACATTTAAAAGTAAAGTGGATAGGCATATGGACGGGAAGGGAATGGAGGGGCATGGTCTGAGTGCAGGTAGATGGGACTAGGGGAAAATGAATGGTCGGCACGGACCGGAAGGGCCGAGAAGGCCTGTTTCCGTGCTGTAATTGTTATATGGTTATATGGTTATATGGTTATGAAACACTTTTTCACACAGAGAGTTGTGAGTGTGGAATTCTCTGCCTCAGAGGGTGGTGGAGGCCGGTTCTCTGGATACTTTCAAGATCGGGTTCGTAAAGATGGCGGTCAGGGGATATGGGGAGAGGACAGGAATGGGGTACTGATTGGGGATGATCAGCCATGATCACATTGAATGACGATGCTGGCTCGAAGGGCCGAATGGCCTACTCCTGCACATATAGTTAACTGTCTATTGTCTAAAAACAGCTTAGACCTCACGTTCCTCTACCCGAGCTATTCCTCTCATGATTTTATACACTTCTATAAGATCTCCCCTCATCCTCCTGCGCTCCAAGGAATAGAGACCCAGCTACTCACCCTCTCCCTCTGGATCAGACCCTCTAGTCCTGGGGATTTAATCACCTCGATGCTCTTCATGAGCCCAACGCCTACTATTGATGGCAAGCTGCTGAATGTGTGTGGACTGTATCTCCCGTCCCTGGTCCATACACTCTCTAACTCTCTCTTTCCATTCAGCCACCTGCACGGACTCGGAGGACTGAGGGTGAAACGCTCATCCAGCATGTGAGTGAGGTGGGCCCGGTCTGGGGGGGTGTGACGGACAGAGAGGGGTTGGGGGTGGGAGAGAGGGGGACGGGGCAGAGAGGGTGCGGTGAAGGGTGAGGGGGTGGGAGAGGGGGCGGGAGGGGGTGGAGATTTGGAGTGAGGGGCCGCTGGAGGACGAACGTTCCCTAATTCTTTTTCTCCTTCCCCGTCTGGGACAGGAGTGCCAGTGAAGATGCGTCAGATGCGTCCGGGTGAGTGTGAGCTGGGACGTCCTGTGTGTGTGTGTGTGTGTGACCGGGGTGGGCAAAATACACAAGGTACCGCAGTGTCATCTAACGTAGAGCAGTACAGCACGGGAACAGGCCCATCGGCCCATCATCTCCGTGCTGGACATGATGCCAAGTTCATCTCCTCTGCCTGCCTATGATCCATATCCCTCCATTCCCTGCATATCCATGTGCCTATTACAAAGCCTCTTAAATGCCTCGAGCATATCCACCTCCACCACTCCCCCTGGCAGCACATTCCACGCACTCAGGTTTAAGAGAGTTCTTTGTCATGTGTCCCAGATAGGACAATGAATTTCTTGCTTTGCTTCAGCACAACAGAATATGGTAGGCATGAGTACAGAACAGATCAGTGTGTCCATATACCATTATATAAATATATACACACATCAATCAATAAACAGTGCAAATAATGTGATAATGGGCTATTAATGTTCAGAGTTTTATTTGAGTTGAGTTTAATACCCTGATGGCTGTGGGGAAGTAGTTATTTCTGAACCTGGACCTGCAGTCTTCAGGCTCCTGTACCTTCTACCTGAAGATAGCGGGGAGATGAATGTGTGGCTTGGATGGTGATGGTCTGGCATCATCATCCTTGATGATGCTACCAGCCTTTTTGAGGCAGCACCATCTGTGCAAGAACAATCTGCCCACACATCTCCTTTAAACTTTTCCCCTCTCACCTTAAATCTCTGCCCTCTAGACTTTAACATTTCCACCCTGGGAAAAAGATTCTGACTATCTCTGTGCACTTTTATGTAATTATATACTTTTATATACTAGTTAGCAAGCAATGAGACCCTGAAGAAGGGGCTTGACCCGAAACATCACCCATTCCTTCTCTCCAGAGATGCTGCCTGTCCCGCTGAGTTACTCCAGCATTTTGTGTCTATTGTCGATTTAAACCAGCATCTGCAGTTCTTTACTACAAAATAAAATCTTTTCACCGTACCTCGGTACACGTGACAATAAAGTAAATTATTGGTTAATTAAGGGACAGAGGTTTAGGGGTAACATGAGGGGGAACTTCTTTACTCAGAGAGTGGTAGCGGTGTGGAATGAGCTTCCAGTGGAAGTGGTGGCGGCAGGTTCGTTGGTATCATTTAAAAATAAATTGGATAGGCATATGGATGAGAAGGGTATGGAGGGTTATGGTATGAGTGCAGGCAGGTGGGACTAAGGGAAAAAGGTTGTTCGGCACGGACTTGAAGGGCCGAGATGGCCTGTTTCCGTGCTGTAATTGTTATATGGTTATATGGTTATTTGGTAATTAAACTTTGATATTAATCGCCCTTAAACAAGTTGATATTATTTAAACTTCTCACTGGGCGGCCACGGTGGCGCAGCGGTAGAGTTGCAGCCTCACAGCGCTTGTGGCGCCGGTGACCCGGGTTCAATCCCAACTACGGGCGCTGTCTGTACGGAGTTTGTACGTTAACTCTCCCTCTGTCTCCCCTCTCAGGGACAGCAACTCAGACGAGGAGGACAGACGCAGACGCTCGGCCGTGGGGGGATTGGACGTGCCACTCAGGGAGGAGAAGTGAGTGGAAGTGATGCGCTGGGTGCATGCTATGTGACTCTGTCACACGCGTGTGAAAGGACATTGGCCACACGGATGTACAGGGTCACACACAGCACATGGTCACGCATGTGTTTTGGGACTGGACGAAGCTGGAAAGGGTGCGGTGTAGATTTAGTGCCGTAGTGATACAGTGTTGTAACAGGCCCTTCAGCCCAACTTGCCCACACCGGCCAGCATGTCCCAGCTACACCAGTCCCACCTGCCTGCACTTGGTCCATATCCCTCCAAACCTGCTCTATCCATGTACCTGTCTCACTGATTCTTCAAAGATGGGTTAGTCCCACCCTCAAATACCTCCTCTGGCAGCTTGTTCCATACAACCAGCACCCTTTGTGTGAAAAAGTTACCCCTCAGATTCCTATTAAATCTTTCCCCTTCACCTTAAACCTAAAGTACCTAATTTTGTTCCATTGTTTAAAAAGGGTTCAAAGAATAAACCTAGCAATTATAGACCTATTAGTTTGACGTCAGTGGTGGGCAAATTAATGGAAAGGATACTTAGAGGTAATATATATAAGCATCTGGATAAACAGGGTCTGATCAAGAAGAGTCACCATGGATTTGTGCCTGGAAGGTCATGTTTGACAAACCTTCTTGAATTTTTTCAAGAGGTTACTAGGGAAATTGATGAGGGTAAAGCAGTGGATGTTGTCTATATGGATTTCAGTAAGGCCTTTGACAAGGTTCCCCATGGAAGGTTGGTTAAGAAGGTTCAATCTTTGGGTGTTAATGGTGGAGTAGCAAGATGGATTCAACAGTGGCTAAATGGGAGATGCCAGAGAGTAATGGTGGATGGCTGTTTGTCAGGTTGGAAGCCGGTGGGGTGCCTCAGGGATCTGTGTTGGGTCCACTGTTGTTTGTCATGTACATCACTGATCTAGACGATGGGGTGGAAAATTGGATAAGTAAGTAGGCAGATAATACTAAGATAGGTGGTGCTGTGGATAATGAAGTAGATTTTCAAAGTCTATAGAGAGATTTGGGCCATTTGGAAGAGTGGGCTGAAAGATGGCAGATGGAGTTTAATGGTGATAAGTATGAGGTGATACATCTTGGCAGGACAAATCAAAATAGGACGTACATGGTAAATGGTAGGGAATTGAGGAATGCTGTGGAAAATTTATAAATCAGAGCATTGAATATAGGAGTAGGGAAGTAATGTTAAAATTGTACAAGGCATTGGTGAGACCAATTCTGGAGTATGGTGTACAATTTTGGTCGCCTAATTATAGGAAGGATGTCAACAAAATAGAGAGAGTACAGAGGAGATTTACTAGAATGTTGCCTGGGTTCCAGCAACTAAGTTACAGAGAAAGGTTGAACAAGTTAGGTCTTTATTCTTTGGAGCGCAGAAGGTTAAGGGGGGACTTGATTCAGTTCTTTAAAATGATGAAAGGGATAGACAGATTTGACGTGGATAAGCTTTTCCCATTGAGGGTAGGGAAGATTCAAACAAGAGGGCATGACATGAGAATTAAGGGACAGAAGTTTAGGGGTAACATGAGGGGGAACTTCTTTGCTCAGAGAGTGGAGGCTGTGTGGAATGATCTTCCAGCAGAAGTGGTGAAGGCAGGATTGATTTTAACATTTAAAAGTAAAGTGCATAGGTATATGGACGGGAAGGGAATGGAGGGGTATGGTCTGAGTGCAGGTAGATGGGACTAGGGGAAAATAAATTGTTGGCATGGACTGGAAGGGCCGAGAAGGCCTGTTTCCGTGCTGTTATTGTTATATAGTTTTATGGTTGTTATTAGTATGTCTCCTTGTCCACGATTCCCCTACTCTGGGCAAGAGATTCTGTGCATCTCCCCAATCTGTTCCTCTCATTATTTTTTACACCTCTATAAGATCACACCTCATCCTCCTGTGCTCCAAGGAATAGAGACCCAGCTACTCAACCTCTCCCTCTAGATCAGACCCTCTAGTCCTGGGGATTTAATCACCTCGCTGCTCTTCAAGAGCCCAAAGCCTACTATTGATGGCAAGCTGCTGAATGTGTGTGGACTGTATCTCCCAGCAGTCCCGTCCCTGCTCCGTACACTCTCCGTACACTGCGCCAACATGTCCCAGCTACACTAGTCCCACCTGCCTGCACTTGGTCCATATCCCTCCAAACCTGTCCTATCCATGTACCTGTCTAACTGCTTCTTAAACAATGGGATATTCCCGGCCTCAACTACCTCCTCTGGCAGCTTGTTCCATACATCCAGCACCCTTTGTGTGAAAATGTGACTCCTCAGATTCCTATTAAATCTTTCCCCTTCATCGTGAACCTACATTATGTCCTCTGGTCCACAATTCCCCTACTCTGGGCAAGAGATTCTGTGCGTCTATCCAATCTATTCCTCTCATGATTTTATACACCTCTATAAGATCATCCCTCATCCTCCTGCACTCCAAGGAATATAGACCCAGCTACTCAACCGATGGTAGATAAAAGTGCTGGAGAAACTCAGCGGATGCAGCAGCATCTATGGAGCGAAGGAAATAGGCATCGTTTTGGGCCGAAACCCTTCTTCAAACTGATGGCCTACTCAGCCTACTCAACCTCTCCGTCTAGATCAGACCCTCTAGTCCTGGGGATTTAATCACCTCGATGCTCTTCATGAGCCCAACGCCCACTATTGATGGCAAGCCGCTGAATGTGTGTGGACTGTATCTCCCGTCCCTGCTCCGTACACTCTCTAACTCCGTCTCTTTCTATTCAGAGGCCTGCGCAGAGTCGGACGCGGACGACTGAGGGTGAAACGCTCATCCAGCATGTGAGTGGGGTGGGCCCGGTCTGGGGGGTGTGACGGACAGAGAGGGGTTGGGGGTGGGAGAGAGGGGGACGGGGCAGAGAGGGTGCGGTGAAGGGTGAGGGGGTGGGAGAGGGGGCGGGAGGGGGTGGAGATTTTAAATGAGGGGCCGCTGGAGGACGAACGTTCCCTAATTCTTTTTCTCCTTCCCCGTCTGGGACAGGAGTGCCAGTGAAGATGCGTCAGATGCGTCCGGGTGAGTGTGAGCTGGGACGTCCTGTGTGTGTGTGTGTGACCGGGGTGGGCAAAATACACAAGGTACCGCAGTGTCATCTAACGTAGAGCAGTACAGCACGGGAACAGGCCCATCGGCCCATCATCTCCGTGCTGGACATGATGCCAAGTTCATCTCCTCTGCCTGCCCACCATTCCCTGCATATCCATGTGCCTATTACAAAGCCTCTTACATGCCTCGAGCATATCCACCTCCACCACCCCCCCTGGCAGCACATTCCACGCACTCAACACCCTCTGTGTAAGAACAATCTGCCCACACATCCTCTTTAAACTTTTCCCCTCTCACCTTAAAACTCTGCACTCTAGACTTTAACATTTCCACCCTGGGAAAAAGGTTCTGACTATCTCCGTGCACTTTTATGTAATTATATACTTTTATATTCTAGTTAGCAAGCAATGAGACCCTGAAGAAGGGCCTTGACCCGAAACGTCACCCATTCCTTCTCCCCAGAGATGCTACCTATCCCGCTGAGTTACTCCACAAATTTGTGTCTATCTTTGAATTAAAGCAGCATCTGCAGTTCTTTCCTACAAAATAAAATCTTTACACCGTACCTCGCTACACATAGAATCATAGACATAGAAACATAGAAAATAGGTGCAGGAGTAGGCCATTCAGCCCTTCAAGCCGGCACCGCCATTCAATATGATCATGGCTGATCATCCAACTCAGTATCCTGTACCTGCCTTCTCTCCATACCCCCTGATCCCCTTAGCCTCATGGGCCACATCTAACTCCTTCTTAAATATAGTCTTCTTAAATGAACTGGCCTCAACTACCTTCTGTGGCAGAGAACTCCAGAGATTCACCACTCTCTGTGTGAAAAATGGTTTTCTCATCTCGGTCCGACAAGACTTCCCCCTTATCCTTAGACTTAGACTGTGACCCCTTGTTCTGGACTTCCCCAACATCGGGAACAATCTTCCTGCATCTAGCCTGTCCAACCCCTTAAGAATTTTGTAAGTTTCTATAAGATCTCCCCTCAATCTTCTAAATTCTAGCAAGTCCATGCCTAGTCTATCCAGTTTTTCTTCCTATGCAAGTCCCGACATCCCAGGAATCAGTCTGGTGAACATTCTCTGTACTCCCTCTATGGCAAGAATGTCTTTCCTCGGATTAGGAGACCAAAACTGTACGCAATACTCCAGGTGTGGTCTCACCAAGACCCTGTACAACTGCAGTAGAACCTCCGTGCTCCTATACTCAAATCCTTTTGCTATGAATGCTAACATACCATTCGCTTTCTTCACTGCCTGCTGCACCTGCATGCCTACTTTCAATGACTGGTGTACCATGACACCCAGGTCTCGTTGCATCTCCCCTTTTCATAATCGGCCACCATTCAATAATAGTCTCCTTTACTGTTTTTGCTACTCACATTTATCCACATTATACTGCATCTGCCATGCATTTGCCCACTCACCCAACCTATCCAAGTCACCCTGCAGCCTCCTAGCATCCTCCTCACAGCTAACACCGCCCCCAAGCTTTGGGTCATCCGCAAACTTGGAGATGTTGCATTCAATTCCCTCGTCCAAATCATTAATATATATTGTAAATAGCTTGGGTCCCAGCAACGAGCCTTGCTTTACCCCACTAGTCACTGCCTGCCATTCTGAAAAGGACCAGTTTACTCCTACTCTTTGCTTCCTGTCTGCCAGCCAGTTCTTTATCCACATCAATTCACCCCAATACCGTGTGCTTTAAGTTTGCATACTAATCTGTTATGTGGGACCTTGTCGAAAGCCTTCGTAAAGTCCAGATATAACACATCCACTGGTTCTCCCTCATCCACTCTACTAGTTCCATCCTCGAAAAATTCTATCAGATTCGTCAGACATGATTTACCTTTCATAAATCCATGCTGACTTTGTCCAATGATTTCACCACTTTCCAAATGTGCTGCAATCCCATCTTTAATAACTGACTCTAGCATTTTCCCCACAACCGATGTTAGACTAACTGATCTGTAAATGCCCGCTTTCTCTCTTCCTTACTTTAGAAGTAAATTATTGGTTAATTAAAGTTTGCTATAAATCGCCCTTATAGAAGTTGATATAATTTAAACTTCTCACTGGGCAGCCATGGTGGTGCAGCGGTAGAGTTGCTGCCTTACAGCCAGGGGCGGAAATTGCTATAAAAACATGGGATGGACACAATTGGGGGGGGGGGGGGGGGCTTCTTGATGGCCGGGCGCACGCGCATGCGCACATACACACACGCGCGAGGATTTGGTTGTGTCCCCTATCGTCGGTAACATCGGGAGCTGACCTGGTTGGTGACTAACTCCGAACTCCAGCAACAGCAGCTTCATCCTCCCCGAATCATGGGACTTGAATCGGCCCGTTCGCGGGACCTTTCATCGCCCGTCGTGGCTTTAAATTGGCCGGCAGAGTCTTCAACATCGGGAGCCTCGATCGCGTTTGATGCAGCCGTTTGATTCTAAGCCGCGTTGGGCGATGAAAGGCTCTGCAAATGGGCTGATTCAGCCCTTAGGAAGCATCTGATACCCGCATGAATCTTTCAAAAGCTACAATATGATAAATGACACTTAAACAAATAAAACTGAAGCAAATAAAGGCAAACAGAAGAATCAATCTTGGAGGGGGGGAGAGAGAGAGAGATGGGAAAAACATACTAAATAACGTGAGTGACCGTGAATGAGGGACTTATCTGCAAGCCAGCCAGTCCACGATGGTGGCACCTCGCGGCAGCAGCCTGTGCAGTCCGTCTGTGTTTTTAAATGTTTTTGTCCTGTTGAGTATATAGTTTGGTTTTAGTTATATATTGTTTTTAACTGTGTACATGTGGGGGGTGGGGGAAACTTGTAAATCTCCTCCCTGTACGGGGGACCCGACTTTTCCCCTGTCGGGTCTCCGTTGTCGTTGGGGCCGAGCACCGTGGAGCGGCCTCCAACTGGAACGACCTGGGGGCTCCAGTCGCGGAGCCTGCGGACTCACCATCGTGGAGCTGGCCGTCTTCGGAGCGTGGAGAGCTGTGATGGCGAGCGGCTGCGACCAGACCGCAGAGCTTCGGAGACTCCAGCTGCAGGCCCGGTGGACGGTGCCATTGGGAGCTCGCTGGTCCCTGGTGGGAGACCGCTTTTCAGAGATCCCGCAACGGCAACTTCTCCCGCCTGAAACGCGGGGTTGAAAACGACCCGGAGCGGGGCCGTACATCGCCCGGCGCGGCTTTAACGGCCATGGGACCTGCCATTAACTCTCCCTCTGTCTCCCCACTCAGGGACAGCAACTCAGACGAGGACAGACACAGACGCTCGGCCGTGGGGGGGTTGGACGTGGTACTCAGGGAGGAGAGGTGAGTGGAGGTGACGCGCTGGGTCCGTGCTGTGTGACTCTGTCACACGCGTGTGAAAGGACATTGGCCACACGGATGTACAGGGTCACACACAGCACAGGGTCACGCATGTGTTTTGGGACTGGACGAAGCTGGAAAGGGTGCGGTGTAGATTTAGTGCCATAGTGATACAGTGTGGTAACAGGCCCTTCAGCCCAACTTGCCCACACCGGCCAGCATGTCCCAGCTACACCAGTCCCACCTGCCTGCACTTGGTCCATATCCCTCCAAACCTGCTCTATCCATGTACCTGTCTCACTGATTCTTCAAAGATGGGTTAGTCCCAGCCTCAAATACCTCCTCTGGCAGCTTGTTCCATACATCCAGCACCCTTTGTGTGAAAAAGTTACCCCTCAGATTCCTATTAAATCTTTCCCCTTCACCTTGAACCTACAGTACCTAATTTTGTTCCATTGTTTAAAAAGGGTTCAAAGACTAAACCTAGCAATTATAGACCTGTTAGTTTGACGTCAGTAGTGGGCAAATTAATGGAAAGGATACTTAGAGGTAATATATATAAGCATCTGGATAAACAGGGTCTGATCAAGAAGAGTCACCATGGATTTGTGCCTGGAAGGTCATGTTTGACAAACCTTCTTGAATGTTTTGAAGAGGTTACTAGGGAAATTGAAGAGGGATGAGGCAGTGGATGTTGTCTATATGGATTTCAGTAAGGCCTTTGACAAGGTTCCCCATGGAAGGTTGGTTAAGAAGGTTCAATCTTTGGGTGTTAATGGTGGAGTAGCAAGATGGATTCAACAGTGGCTAAATGGGAGATGCCAGAGAGTAATGGTGGATGGCTGTTTGTCAGGTTGGAAGCCGGTGACCAGTGGGGTGCCTCAGGGAACTGTGTTGGGTCCACTGTTGTTTGTCATGTACATCATTGATCTAGATGATGGGGTGGAAATTTGGATAAGTAAGTAGGCAGATGATACTAAGATAGGTGGTGCTGTGGATAATGAAGTAG
This sequence comes from Raja brachyura, assembly GCA_963514005.1. The sequence goes on from OY740784.1 coordinate 397,071, forward strand.
ATTTTCAAAGTCTACAGAGAGATTTGGGCCATTTGGAAGAGTGGGCTGAAAGATGGCAGATGGAGTTTAATGGTGATAAGTATGAGGTGATACATCTTGGCAGGACAAATCAAAATAGGACGTACATGGTAAATGGTAGGGAATTGAGGAATGCTGTGGAAAATTTATAAATCAGAGCATTGAATATAGGAGTAGGGAAGTAATGTTAAAATTGTACAAGGCATTGGTGAGACCAATTCTGGAGTATGGTGTACAATTTTGGTCGCCTAATTATAGGAAGGATGTCAACAAAATAGAGAGAGTACAGAGGAGATTTACTAGAATGTTGCCTGGGTTCCAGCAACTAAGTTACAGAGAAAGGTTGAACAAGTTAGGTCTTTATTCTTTGTAGCGCAGAAGGTTAAGGGGGGACTTGATTCGGGTCTTTAAAATGATGAAAGGGATAGACAGATTTGACGTGGATAAGCTTTTCCCATTGAGGGTAGGGAAGATTCAAACAAGAGGGCATGACATGAGAATTAAGGGACAGAAGTTTAGGGGTAACATGAGGGGGAACTTCTTTGCTCAGAGAGTGGAGGCTGCATGGAATGATCTTCCAGCAGAAGTGGTGGAGGCAGGATTGATTTTAACATTTAAAAGTAAAGTGCATAGGTATATGGACGGGAAGGGAATGGAGGGGTATGGTCTGAGTGCAGGTAGATGGGACTAGGGGAAAATATATGGTCGGCACGGACTGGAAGGGCCGAGAAGGCCTGTTTCTGTGCTGTAATTGTTATATAGTTATATGGTTGTTATTAGTATGTCTCCTTGTCCACGATTCCCCTACTCTGGGCAAGAGATTCTGTGCATCTCCCCAATCTATTCCTCTCATTATTTTTTACACCTCTATAAGATCACACCTCATCCTCCTGTGCTCCAAGGAATAGAGACCCAGCTACTCAACCTCTCCCTCTAGATCAGACCCTCTAGTCCTGGGGATTTAATCACCTCGCTGCTCTTCAAGAGCCCAAAGCCTACTATTAGAAACATAGAAACATAGAAAATAGGTGCAGGAGTAGGCCATTCGGCCCTTCGAGCCTGCACCGCCATTCAATGTGATCATGGCTGATCATCCAACTCAGTATCCCGTACCTGCCTTCTCTCCATACCCCCTGATCCCTTTAGCCACAAGTGCCACATCTAACGCCCTCTTAAATATAGCCAATGAACTGGCCTCAACTACCTTCTGTGGCAGAGAATTGCAGAGACTCACCACTCTCTGTGTAAAGAATGTTTTCCTCATTTCGGTCCTAAAGGAATTCCCCCTTATCCTTAGACTGTGACCCCTTGTTCTGGACTCCCCCAACATCGGGAACAATCTTCCAGCATCTAGCTTGTCCAACCCCTTAAGAATTTTGTAGGTTTCTATAAGATCCCCCCTCAATCTTCTAAATTCCATCGAGTACAAACCGAGTCTATCCAATCTTTCCTCATATGAAAGTCCTGACATCCCAGGAATCAGTCTGGTGAATCTTCTCTGTACTCCCTCTATGGCAAGGATGTCTTTCCTCAGATTTGGAGACCAAAACTGTACGCAGTACTCCAGGTGTGGCCTCACCAAAACCCTGTATAACTGCAGTAGAACCTCCCTGCTCCTATACTCAAATCCTTTCGCTATGAATGCTAACATACCATTTGCTTTCTTCACTGCCTGCTGCACCTGCATGCCTACTTTCAATGACTGGTGTACCATGACACCCAGGTCTCGTTGCATCTCCCCCTTACCTAATCTGCCACCATTCAGATAATAGTCTACCCTCATGTTTTTGCCACCAAAGTGGATAACCTCACATTTATTGGGGCAGATTATGATCATATTGATGGCAAGCTGCTGAATGTGTGTGGACTGTATCTCCCAGCAGTCCCGTCCCTGCTCCGTACACTCTCCGTACACTGTGCCAACATGTCCCAGCTACACTAGTCCCACCTGCCTGCACTTGGTCCATATCCCTCCAAACCTGTCCTATCCATGTACCTGTCTAACTGCTTCTTAAACAATGGGATATTCCCGGCCTCAACTACCTCCTCTGGCAGCTTGTTCCATACATCCAGCACCCTTTGTGTGAAAATGTGACTCCTCAGATTCCTATTAAATCTTTCCCCTTCATCGTGAACCTACATTATGTCCTCTGGTCCACAATTCCCCTACTCTGGGCAAGAGATTCTGTGCGTCTATCCAATCTATTCCTCTCATGATTTTATACACCTCTATAAGATCACCCCTCATCCTCCTGCACTCCAGGGAATATAGACCCAGCTACTCAACCGATGGTAGATAAAAGTGCTGGAGAAACTCAGCGGATGCAGCAGCATCTATGGAGCGAAGGAAATAGGCATCGTTTTGGGCTGAAACCCTTCTTCAAACCGATGGCCTACTCAGCCTACTCAACCTCTCCGTCTAGATCAGACCCTCTAGTCCTGGGGATTTAATCACCTCGATGCTCTTCATGAGCCCAACGCCCACTATTGATGGCAAGCCGCTGAATGTGTGTGGACTGTATCTCCCGTCCCTGCTCCGTACACTCTCTAACTCCGTCTCTTTCTATTCAGAGGCCTGCGCAGAGTCGGACGCGGAGGACTGAGGGTGAAACGCTCATCCAGCATGTGAGTGAGGTGGGCCCGGTCTGGGGGGTGTGACGGACAGAGAGGGGTTGGGGGTGGGAGAGAGGGGGACGGGGCAGAGAGGGTGCGGTGAAGGGTGAGGGGGTGGGAGAGGGGGCGGGAGGGGGTGGAGATTTTAAATGAGGGGCCGCTGGAGGATGAACGTTCCCTAATTCTTTTTCTCCTTCCCCGTCTGGGACAGGAGTGCCAGTGAAGATGCGTCAGATGCGTCCGGGTGAGTGTAAACTGGGACGTCCTGTGTGTGTGTGTGTGTGACCGGGGTGGGCAAAATACACAAGGTACCGCAGTGTCATCTAACGTAGAGCAGTACAGCACAGGAACAGGCCCTTCGGCCCATCATCTCCGTGCTGGACATGATGCGAAGTTCATCTCCTCTGCCTGCCTATGATCCATATCCCTCCATTCCCTGCATATCCATGTGCCTATTACAAAGCCTCTTACATGCCTCGAGCATATCCACCTCCACCACCCCCCCTGGCAGCACATTCCACGCACTCAACACCCTCTGTGTAAGAACAATCTGCCCACACATCCTCTTTAAACTTTTCCCCTCTCACCTTAAAACTCTGCACTCTAGACTTTAACATTTCCACCCTGGGAAAAAGGTTCTGACTATCTCCGTGCACTTTTATGTAATTATATACTTTTATATTCTAGTTAGCAAGCAATGAGACCCTGAAGAAGGGCCTTGACCCAAAACGTCACCCATTCCTTCTCCCCAGAGATGCTACCTATCCCGCTGAGTTACTCCACAAATTTGTGTCTATCTTTGAATTAAAGCAGCATCTGCAGTTCTTTCCTACAAAATAAAATCTTTACACCGTACCTCGCTACACATAGAATCATAGACATAGAAACATAGAAAATAGGTGCAGGAGTAGGCCATTCAGCCCTTCAAGCCGGCACCGCCATTCAATATGATCATGGCTGATCATACAACTCAGTATCCTGTACCTGCCTTCTCTCCATACCCCCTGATCCCCTTAGCCTCATGGGCCACATCTAACTCCTTCTTAAATATAGTCTTCTTAAATGAACTGGCCTCAACTACCTTCTGTGGCAGAGAACTCCAGAGATTCATCACTCTCTGTGTGAAAAATGGTTTTCTCATCTCGGTCCGACAAGACTTCCCCCTTATCCTTAGACTGTGACCCCTTGTTCTGGACTTCCCCAACATCGGGAACAATCTTCCTGCATCTAGCCTGTCCAACCCCTTAAGAATTTTGTAAGTTTCTATAAGATCCCCCCTCAATCGTCTAAATTCTAGCAAGTCCATGCCTAGTCTATCCAGTTTTTCTTCCTATGAAAGTCCCGACATCCCAGGAATCAGTCTGGTGAACATTCCCTGTACTCCCTCTATGGCAAGAATGTCTTTCCTCGGATTAGGAGACCAAAACATTTATCCACATTATACTGCATCTGCCATGCATTTGCCCACTCACCCAACCTATCCAAGTCACCCTGCAGCCTCCTAGCATCCTCCTCACAGCTAACACCGCCCCCAAGCTTTGGGTCAACCGCAAACTTGGAGATGTTGCATTCAATTCCCTCGTCCAAATCATTAATATATATTGTAAATAGCTTGGGTCCGAGCACCGAGCCTTGCTTTACCCCACTAGTCACTGCCTGCCATTCTGAAAAGGACCCGTTTACTCCTACTCTTTGCTTCCTGTCTGTCAGCCCGTTCTTTATCCACATCAATTCGCCCCAATACCGTGTGCTTTAAGTTTGCATACTAATCTGTTATGTGGGACCTTGTCGAAAGCCTTCGTAAAGTCCAGATATAACACATCCACTGGTTCTCCCTCATCCACTCTACTAGTTCCATCCTCGAAAAATTCTATCAGATTCGTCAGACATGATTTACCTTTCATAAATCCATGCTGACTTTGTCCAATGATTTCACCACTTTCCAAATGTGCTGCTATCCCATCTTTAATAACTGACTCTAGCATTTTCCTCACAACCGATGTTAGACTAACTGGTCTGTAAATCCCCGCTTTCTCTCTTCCTTACTTTTTAAAAAGTGGGGTTACATTAGCTGCCCTCCAATCCTCAGGAACTACTCCAGAATCTAAAGAGTTTTGAAAAATGATCACAAATGTATACACGTGACAATAAAGTAAATTATTGGTTAATGAAACTTTGCTATAAAACGCCCTTATAGAAGTTGATATAATTTAAACTTCTCACTGGGCAGCCATGGTGGTGCAGCGGTAGAGTTGCTGCCTTACAGCCAGAGGCGGAAATTGCTATAAAAACATGGGATGGACACAATTGGGGGTGGGGGGGGGGGGGGCTTCTTGATGGCCGGGCGCACGCGCATGCGCACATACACACACGCGCGAGGATTTGGTTGTGTCCCCTATCGTCGGTAACATCGGGAGCTGACCTGGTTGGTGACTAACTCCGAACTCCAGCAACAGCAGCTTCATCCTCCCCGAATCATGGGACTTGAATCGGCCCGTTTGAGGGACCTTTCATCGCCTGTCGTGGCTTTAAATTGGCCGGCGGAGTCTTCAACATCGGGAGCCTCGATTGCGTTTGATGCAGCCGTTTGATTCTAAGCCGCGTGGGGCGATGAAAGGCCCTGCAAATGGGCCGATTCAGCCCTTAGGAAGCATCTGATACCCGCATGAATCTTTCAAAAGCTACAATATGATAAATAATACTTAAACAAATAAAACTGAAGCAAATAAAGGCAAACAGAAGAATCAATCTTGGAGGGGGGGAGCGAGAGAGAGAGAGATGGGAAAAACATACTAAATAACGTGAGTGACCGTGAATGAGGGACTTATCTGCAAGCCAGCCAGTCCACGATGGTGGCACCTCGCGGCAGCAGCCTGTGCAGTCCGTCTGTGTGTTTAAATGTTTTTGTCCTGTTGAGTATATAGTTTGGTTTTAGTTATATATTGTTTTTAACTGTGTACATGTGGGGGGCGGGGGAAACTTGTAACTCTCCTCCCTGTACGGGGGACCCGTCTTTTCCCCTGTTGGGTCTCCGTTGTCGTTGGGGCCGAGCACCGTGGAGCGGCCTCCAACTGGAACGACCTGGGGGCTCCAGTCGCGGAGCCTGCGGACTCACCATCGTGGAGCTGGCCGTCTTCGGAGCGTGGAGAGCTGTGGTGGCGAGCGGCTGCGACCAGACCGCGGAGCTTCGGAGACTCCAGCCGGTGGACGGTGCCATTGGGAGCTCGCTGGTCCCTGGTGGGAGACCGCTTTTCAGAGCTCCCGCAACGGCAACTTCTCCCGCCTGAAACGCGGGGTTGAAAACGACCCGGAGCGGGGCCGTACATCGCCCGGCGCGGCTTTAACGGCCATGGAACCTGCCATCGCCCGCCGGGGGCTCCAACATCAAGACCCGGAGCAGGGCCTTACATCGCCCGGCACAGCTTTAACGGCTGCGGGGAGAAGAATGGAAAACAGGGGAGAGACAATGACTTTGCCTTCCATCACAGTGAGGAGGAGATTCACTGTGATGAATGTTTGTGTTAATTGTGTGTCTCAGTTTTTTTTTGTTTTGTGTTTTATTTTCTTGTTGTATGACTGCAGAAACCAAATTTGTTTAAACTTCATTTCAGGTTCAATTGACAATAAAAGGTATTGTATTGTATTGTATTGTATAAACCCTTTCGACCGGATCCCTTAATGAGCTGACCCGTTTAAATCCGATACCCGTTTAAATATTTTCCACCCACCAATACAACCAATTAGTTCAAATGGTAATTGTACCCGCATCAGACAGCTTTAAGAAATTCTCTGTGAATGCCTTCAGTAATTCTTGAAGGGAAAAATGCAATTGGTGACACATCGTGTTAATACGATGTTAATAGAGACATTTAACAAGCTCTTCAAAGTGACACCCCCACTTTCTCGCAGAAATCAGAGATTTTAATAGATTTGTTTTCACTGAATTTCATAATCCAGATTACAAAACATGGGGGGGGGGTTGTCCCCCGGGATTTCCGCCCTTGCTTACAGTGCTTGCGGCACCGGTGACCCGGGTTCGATCCCGACTACGGGCGCTGTCTGTACGGAGTTAACGTACATTAACTCTCCCTCTGTCTCCCCACTCAGGGACAGCAACTCAGACGAGGACAGACGTAGACGTTCGGCCGTGGGGGGGTTGGACGTGGCACTCAGGGAGGAGAGGTGAGTGGAGGTGATGCGCTGGGTCCGTGCTGAGTGACTCTGTCACACGCGTGTGAAAGGACATAGAAACATAGAAACATAGAAAATAGGTGCAGGAGTAGGCCATTCGGCCCTTCGAGCCTGCACCGCCATTCAATGTGATCATGGCTGATCATCCAACTCAGTATCCCGTACCTGCCTTCTCTCCATACCCCCTGATCCCTTTAGCCACAAGTGCCACATCTAACGCCCTCTTAAATATAGCCAATGAACTGGCCTCAACTACCTTCTGTGGCAGAGAATTCCAGAGACTCACCACTCTCTGTGTAAAGAATGTTTTCCTCATTTCGGTCCTAAAGGAATTCCCTCTTATCCTTAGACTGTGACCCCTTGTTCTGGACTCCCCCAACATCGGGAACAATCTTCCAGCATCTAGCTTGTCCAACCCCTTAAGAATTTTGTAGGTTTCTATAAGATCCCCCCTCAATCTTCTAAATTCCATCGAGTACAAACCGAGTCTATCCAATCTTTCCTCATATGAAAGTCCTGACATCCCAGGAATCAGTCTGGTGAATCTTCTCTGTACCCCCTCTATGGCAAGGATGTCTTTCCTCAGATTTGGAGACCAAAACTGTACGCAGTACTCCAGGTGTGGCCTCACCAAAACCCTGTACAACTGCAGTAGAACCTCCCTGCTCCTATACTCAAATCCTTTCGCTATGAATGCTAACATACCATTTGCTTTCTTCACTGCCTGCTGCACCTGCATGCCTACTTTCAATGACTGGTGTACCATGACACCCAGGTCTCGTTGCATCTCCCCCTTACCTAATCTGCCACCATTCAGATAATAGTCTACCCTCATGTTTTTGCCACCAAAGTGGATAACCTCACATTTATCCACATTGTACTGCATCTGCCATGCATCTGCCCATTCACTCAGCCTATCCAAATCACCCTGCAGCCTCCAAGCATCCTCCTCACACCTAACTATACCCCCCAGCTTGGTATCATCTGCAAATTTGGAGATGTTGCATTGAATTCCCTCGTCCAAATCATTAATATATATTGTAAATAGCTGGGGTCCCAGCACTGAGCCTTGCGGCACCCCACTAGTCACTGCCTGCCATTCTGAAAAGGACCCGTTTACTCCTACCCTTTGCCTCCTGTCTGCTAGCCAGTTCTCTATCCACATCAATACTGAACCCCCAATACCGTGTGCTTTAAGTTTGTATGCTAATCTCTTATGCGGGACCTTGTCGAAAGCCTTCTGAAAGTCTAGATATAACACATCCACTGGTTCTCCCTTATCCACTCTACTAGTTACATCCTCGAAAAATTCTATCAGATTTGTCAGACATGATTTACCTTTCGTAAATCCATGCTGACTTTGTCCAATGATTTCACCACTTTCCAAATGCGCTGCTATCCCATCTTTAATAACTGACTCTAGCAGTTTCCCCACTACCGATGTTAGACTAACTGGTCTGTAATTCCCCGCTTTCTCTCTCCCTCCTTTTTTAAAAAGTGGGGTTACATTAGCTACCCTCCAATCCTCAGGAACTACTCCAGAATCTAAGGAATTTTGAAAAATTATCACTAATGCATCCACTATTTCTGTGGCTACCTCCTTGAGTACTCTGGGATGCAGACTATCTGGCCCTGGGGATTTATCGGCCTTCAATCCGTTCAATTTACCCAACACCACCTCCCGGCTAACCTGGATTTCACTCAGTTCCTCCATCTTATTTGACCCCCGTTCCACTGCTATTTCCGGCAGATTATTTATGTCTTCCTTAGTGAAGACAGAACCAAAGTAGTTATTCAATTGGTCTGCCATGTCCTTGTTCCCCATGATCAATTCACCTGTTTCTGACTGCAAGGGACCAACATTTGTTTTAACTAGTCTCTTTCTCTTTACATATCTATAAAAACTTTTGCAGTCAGTTTTTATGTTCCCTGCCAGTTTCCTTTCATAATCTATTTTCCCTTTCCTAATTAAGCCCTTTGTCCTCCTCTGCTGGATTCTGAATTTCTCCCAGTCCTCCGGTAGGCTGCTTTTTCTGGCAAATTTGTATGCCTCATCTTTTGTTTTTATACTATCCCTGATTTCCCTTGTTATCCATGGATGCACCACCTTCCCCGATTTATTCTTTTGCCAAACTGGTATGAACAACTTTTGTACTTCATCCATGCAGTCTTTAAATACCTTCCATTGCACATCCACTGTCAACCCTTTAAGAATCACCTGCCAGTCTATCTTGGCCAATTCACATCTCATACCTTCAAAGTTACCTTTGTTCAAGTTCAGAACCCTTGTTTCTGACTTAATTTTGTCACTCTCCATCCTAATGAAGAACTCAACCATATTATGGTCACTCTTGCCCAAGGGGCCACGCACAACAAGACTGCTAACTAACCCTTCCTCATTACTCAATACCCAGTCTAGAATAGCCTGCTCTCTCGTTGGTTCCTCCACATGTTGGTTGAGAAAACTATCCCGCATACATTCCAGGAAATCCTCTTCCTCAGCACCCCTGCCAATTTGATTCACCCAATCTACATGCAGATTGAAGTCACCCATTATAACCGTGTTACCCTTGTTGCACGCATTTCTAATTTCCTGTTTGATGCCATCCCCAACTCCAATACTACTGTTAGGTGGCCTGTACACAGTTCCCACTAGTGTTTTCTGTCCCTTAGAGTTTCGCAGCTCTACCCATATCGATTCCACATCCTCCACGCTAATGTCCTTCCTTTCTATTGCATTAATCTCCTCTCTCACCAGCAACGCTACCCCACCTCCTTTTCCTTTTCGTCTATCCCTCCTGAATATTGAATATCCCTGGATGTTCAGCTCCCAGCCTTGGTCATCCTGGAGCCAAGTCTCCGTGATTCCAACTATAGCATAGTCATTAATCGCTATCTGCACCTTCAACTCATCCACCTTATTACGAATGCTCCTCGCATTGAGACACAAAGCCTTCAGGCTTGTTTTTACAACACTCTTACTCCTTATACAATTATGTTGACAAGTGGCTCCTTTCACATCGATCCCTATTACACTTGGCCATACTCTCCTATCCCTTTGTGGGCTTTCTTCCCCGTTAATTCTGGGGTCATTAACCATCGCTTTACTCTCTTTCCCTCTAACTCTGTCCTCGACTATCCCATTTGATACCCCACCCCCCTTATTCAGTTTAAAACCATCCGTGTAGCAGTGGCAAACCTGCCGGCCAGAATGCTGGTCCCCCACCTGTTAAGATGCAATCCGTCCCTTTTGTACAGTTCCCCCTTACTATAAAAAAAATCCCAGTGATCTAAGAATCTAAATCCCTGCCCCCTGCACCAGTTCCTCAGCCACACATTCAGGTCCCATATCTCCCTGTTCCTGCTCTCGCCAGCACGAGGAACTGGAAGCAAACCGGAGATAACAACCCTGGAAGTCCTGCTTTTCAGCATTTTTCCGAGCTCTCTGAAGTCCCGCTGCAAAAAATTCATCTCCTTCTTTCCAACATCATTTGTGCCAACATGCACGACCACTTCCGGCTGGTCACCTTCGCCCTTGAGGATTGTCTGCACTCTGTCCGTAACATCCTGGATCCTGGCACCAGGAAGGCAGCACACCATCCTGGAATCCCGTCTGTTGCCGCAAAAACCCCTGTCCGTACCTCTCACAATGGAGTCTCCAACTACAATGGCGTTGCCCGACTTTGGCCTCTGTGGGTTTGGCTCATCAGCCCTTTTTGTTTGGCCACACGGATGTACAGGGTCACACACAGCACAGGGTCACGCATGTGTTTTGGGACTGGACGAAGCTGGAAAGGGTGCGGTTAAGATTTAGTGCCATAGAGTGATACAGTGTGGTAACAGGCCCTTCAGCCCAACCTGCCCACACCGGCCAGCATGTCCCAGCTATACCAGTCCCACTTGCCTGCACTTGGTCCATATCCCTCCAAACCTGTCCTATACATGTACCTGTTTCTTAAACGTTGAGATTGTCCCAGCCTCAGCTACCTCCTCTGGCAGCTTGTTCCATACATCCACCACACATTGTGTGAAAAAGTTACCCTTCAGATTCCTATTAAATCTTTTCCTCTTCGTCTTGAACCTACAGAATGTCTTCTGGTCCACGATTCCCCTACTCTAGGCAAGAGACTGTGCATCTACCCGATCTATTCCTCTCATGATTTTACCCAATCATGATTTTATACACCTTTATAAGATCAGCTCTCATCCTCCTGCACTGCAAGGAATAGAGACACAGCCTACTCAACCTCTCCCTCTAGATTAGACCCTCTAGTCCTAGGGATTTAATCATCTCAATGCTCTTCAAGAGCCCAACGCCTACTATTCATGGCAAGCTGCTGAATGTGTGTGGACTGTATCTCCCGAAGCTGGAAAGGGTGAAGAGAAGATTTTGTGGTGTAGAGTGATACAGTGTGGAAACAGGCTCTTCAGCCCAACTTGCCCAGATTTGGTCTCAGAATTCATTCACGTACCTATAGGAAAGAGATGAGGAGTAGATTCTTTAATCAGAGGGTGTTGAATCTGTGGAATTCTTTGCCGCAGAAGGCTGTGCAGGACGTCAGTGGATGTATTTCATGCAGTGACAAACAGTTTCTTGACAATAATGGGATTGAGAAAGGTAGGTCAGCCATGTTTGAATGCTTGGATCAACATGATGGGCCGAATGGCCTAATTCTGCTCCTATCACTTATGATCTTATTAACTAGAGGGCATAAGATTAAGATTGACACAAAATGCTGGAGTAACTCAGCGGGTCAGGCAGCATCTCTGGAGAGAAGGAATGGGCGACGTTTCGGGTCGAGACCCTTCATTCGACGTAAGATTAAGATGAAAGGGGAAGGATTGAATAGAAGCCTGAGGGGCATCTGAGGGTCCAGCAATCACGTCTGTCTCCTGTCCTACCCCTCCCTCCTCTATTTACTCTGATTATCCCCCCTCTCTCCACACTCAGTCCTGAGGCAGGGCCTCGACTGGAAACATTGACCATTCCCTTGGATGGTGGGGAGGTGAGTGTCCGTGAAGGACCGGGCATTGTCTACCCCTCTCTGTAGTCTGCCTCGTTGATGGCCGTTCCGGTCCACGAGTCGGGGGGGGGGGGGTGGATGGGGGCTGGGGAATTCGAGTGAGGGGCCGCTGGAGGACGAACGTTCCCTAATTCTTTGTTTCTTTCCCCGTCTGGGCCAGGAGTGCCAGTGAAGATGCGTCAGATGCGTCCGGGTGAGTGTGAGCTGGGACGTTGTGTGTGTGTGTGTGTGTGTGACTGGGGTGAGCAATGGACACAAGGTACCGCAGTGTCATCCAACGTAGAGCAGTACAGCACGGGACAGGCCCTTCAGCCCACCATGTCCACACTGAACACGATGCACTTGATCTATATCCCTCCATTCCCTGCATATTCATGCTCCTACTGGGCCTGTCCCACTTACGTGACTTTTTCGGCGACTGCCGGCACCCGTCATTGGTTGCCGAAAAATTTCAACATGTTGAAAATTCAGCGGCGACAAGAAGGACGCTGCGACTCTTTGGGCGATGGAGGAGACTACTCACGACCACACAGGCGACACGCTGACGACATGTCGCGGGGTGATGCCTGGATGGTCGTGAGTAGCCGCCTAAAGAGTCGGACCTTGTTCTGGTCGCTGCTGGATTTTCAACATGTTGAAATTTTTCAGAGACATGCTGCGATTATGACGGGTGCCGGCGATTATGATCGTGTAAGTACAATACAATACAATACAATACAATGATTTATTGTCATTTGAACCTCACGTGAAGTTTGGTTTCTGCAGTCATGCAACAAGAAAAGAACCAAGACACACAACCGACATAATTTACACAAACATCCATCATAGTGAATCTCCTCCTCACTGTGATGGAAGGCAAAGTCTTGTCTCTCCCCTGTGTTCCATTCTTCTCCCGATGTTAACGCCCCCGGCGGGTGATGGGAAGTCCCGCGGCTGATAAGTCCGTGCCGGGCGATGTAAGGCCCCGCTCCGGGTCTTAATGTTGGAGCCCCCAGCGGGCGATGGCAAGTCCTGCGCCGGGCGATGTAAGGCCCCGCTCCATGTCTTAATGTTGGGACAGGCCCTTATCTCAAAGCCTCTTAAAGGCCTCGATCATATACACCTCCACCACCACTTCAAAACAATCACCATTCTCTGTGTAAAAAAACCTGCCCCACACATCTCCTTTAAACTTTGCCCCTCTCACCTTAAACCTTTACCCTCTGGGGTCAAACACAACACAGGGTCTCCCTGATCCCTGACCAGTCTGAAGAAGGGTCTCGACCCGAAACGTCGCCTATCTCCTTCGCTCCTTAGATGCTGCTGCACCCGCTGAGTTTCTCCAGCTTTTTGTGTAACCCACAGGGTCACACATGTGCTTTTCAAAAGAAAATGTTAATCAAACATTTTAATTCAAATATTAAAATGATATATACAGTACAATAAAGAAACAAAACAGAACCCACCACCATAATACATGACCAACGATAAACTATTATACAACTATCTTATGCAGATAAAAATGCTGGAGAAACTCAGCGGGTGAGGCAGCATCTATGGAGCGAAGGAAAAGGTGACATTTCGGGTCGAGACCCTTCTTCAGACTGGTCACAACTACTTTAGTTGTGTTATACGGTGGCGCAGCGGTAGAGTTGCTGCCTCACAGCGAATGCAGTGCCGGAGACCCGGGTATGATCCTGCCTACGGGTGCTGTCTGTACGGAGTTTGCACGTTCTCCCTGTGACCTGCGTGGGTTTTCTCCAAGATCCCCGGTTTCCTCCCACACTTCAAAGACGTTCAGAGTTTGTAGGTTCATTGGCTTGGTAAATGTAAAAAATGTCCCTGGTGGGTGTAGGATAGTGTTAATGTGCGGGGATCGCTGGTCGGCGCGGATTCGGTGGGCCGAAGGGCCTGTTTCCGCGCTGTATCTCTAAACTAAACTAAACAAAACTAATCCTTGTCAAGGATGCATTCCACCTCCCGCGGTGCCCAGCGGTCCTGGAAATCCCCCAGGGTGCCCGTGGACAGCGCCTAGTCCCTCTCTAACACCACCCGGGCACGGACGTAACCCCGGATAAAGGGCAGACAGCCAGCTCGGGAAGATGCATGCACTTTTGGGACTGGGGGAAGCTGGAACGGGAGCACAGGATGTTGCCTGGACTCGAAGACATAGGCTGGGTCGGACACTCCCCACCCCTCCCCCCCCCTCTCCTAACTCTCCCTCTGTCTCCCCACTCAGGGACAGCGACTCAGACGAGGAGGACAGACGCAGACGCTCGGCTGAGGAGGAGTTGTACTTCATGTGAGTGGGAGAGGGGACAGGGTGAGGTGGGGAGAGAGGAGTTGGAGGGGGTCATAAGTGATAAGAGTAGAATTAAGCCATTCGGCCCATCAAACCTACTCCGCCATTCAATCATGGCTGATCTATTTCTCCCTCCTATACCCATTCTCCTGCCTTCTCCCCATAACCTCTGACACCCATACTAATCAAAAATCCATCTATCTCTGCCTTAAAAATATCCACTGACTTGACCTCCACAGTCTTCTATGGCAAATAATTCCGCAGATTCACCACCCTCTGACTAAAGAAATTTCTCCTAATCTCCTTCCTTAAAGAACGTCCTTTAAATCTGAGGCTATGACCTCTAGTTCTAGATTCTCCCACTAGTGGAAACATCCTCTCCACGTCCACTCTATCCAGGCCTTTCACTATTCGGTACGTTTCAATGAGGTCCGCCCTCATTCTTCTAAACTCCAGCGAGTACAGGCCCAGTGCCAACAAACGCTCATCGTAGGTTAACCCACTCTTCCCTGGGCTAGAGAAGTTGAGTGACGGGAATACCAACATTCCCTGATTCTTTGTTTTCTTCCCTGTCTGGCGCTGTAGGGCGGGAATTCAACCGAGGAGACGGCGATCTCCTGGCCGTGGGAGGCCGAGGAGGTGAGTGGATGTGGCGCGCTGGGTCCGTGTTCGTGACTCTGTCACACGTGTGTGAAGGAGACATCGTCAGCACGGGTGCACGGGGCGACAGACGGCACGAGGTCACGCATGGTTTCAGTTCTGGCTGAAGATGACTTACCCAACATTGGAGTCTGGATGTGGAGGTGGGGACTGCAGTTGGGGGCATGTACTGAGGATCGGCACAATGTGCTGGAGTAGCTCAGCGGGACAGGCAGCATCTCTGGAGGAGAAACGATGGGTGACGTGGATTGCCAACTGTCCCACATTAGCCAGGACATCCCGTATATTGGGCTAAATTGGTTTGTTCCATACGGAACCGCCCTTGTACAGTATTGGACTGCTGCTACTCGAGTCGAGGGGACTGTCGGGTCAGAGCGCCGCGTCCGACCCAGCCTCACCCGTCCTGATGTAGTGCAGCCCATGGAGTGCAGCAGCAGCAGCGCCTCGCCCGTGGCCCCGTCGGTCAGTCGGCAGCCCGGCCAGCTGTCCATCCTTCGGACCTTCGCTTGCCGGCGACACCACCACCCCTCCTTCTCATGGCGATCATTGGTTCATGAGTTGGATGCGGTGCCGGGCAAAAACTCCTCAGCTGCCTCGCCGGCTGGGCTTTGTGTGCAGACCAGCACCCGGGCCAACTCATCATTCACCCAGACACTGCCGAGTCGGTTAACGAATTGCCGTGGGGAATTTGTCCCGTATTTTGACCTTTTGTCCCTTATTTGTGAGTGAGAAAGTTGGCAATCTAGTCGAGAACTTTCTTCAGACTGAGGGTCAGGGCAGAGGGAAATGAGAGATATAGACGGCGATGTAGAGAGATACAGAACTAATTAATGAAAGGTATGCAAAAAAGTAACGATGATAAAGGAAATGGTCTGTCCATCGTTGTCTGTGAGCTATTTGATAACAAGTTACAGGCAACGTAACTCAACAGATTGACAGTGAAGGTAGACAAAAGTGCTGGAGAAACTCAGCGGGTGAGGCAGCATCTATGGAGCAAAGGAATAGGTGATGTTTTGGGTCAAGACGAAGGGTCCTAATGCAAGGGAACAATGTTTAATGCAAGATAGTCCAAGGGTCTCCAATGAGGTAGATGGGAGGTCAGGACCGTTCTCTAGTTGGTGAGAGGATGGTTCAGTTGCCTGAGAACAGCCGGGAAGAAACTCTCTGAATCTGGAGGTGTGCGTTTTCATGCTTCTGTACCTTTTGCCTGATGGGCGAGGGAAGGTGAGATTGGCCCTTGATTATGCTGCTGGGCTTGCCGAGGCAGCGTAAGGTGTAGATGGAGTCAATGGAAGGAAGGTTGGTTTGTGTGATGGTCTGGGCTGTGTCTACAACTTTCCAATTAATGCGGTCTTGGATGGAGCTGTTCCCAAACCATGCTATGATGCATCCTGATAAAATGCTTTCTTTGGCGCATCTGTAGGGGACATGCCGAACTTCCTCAGCCTTCAAAGGAAGTAGAGGCATTGCTGTGCTTCCTTGGCCATTGCTTCAATATGCATGGTCCATGATATTTACTAACATATGATGAAAGAATGGATCGACTGGGCTTGTATTCACTGGAATTTAGAAGGATGAGAGGGGATCTAACAGGAACATATACGATTATTAATGGATTGGACAGGCGAGATGCAGGAAAAATGTTCCTCATGTTGGGGGAGTCCAGAACCAGTGGTCACAGTTTATGAATAAGGGGTAGGCCATTTCGGACTGAGATGAAGAAAAACCTTTTCACCCCGAGAGTTGTGAATCTGTGGAATTCTCTGCCACAGAAGGCAGTGGAGGCCAATTCCTCTGATGCTTTCAAGAGAGAGTTAGATAGGGCTCTTAAAGATGGTGGAGTCAGGGGATATGGGGAGAAAGCAGGAACAGGGTACTGATCATGGCAGTGCTAGCTTGAAGGGCCGAATGGCCTTCTCCTGTACCTTCTTTCTGCGTTTACTCTGAGGAACATGAGGTCTAAGCTGAAGATAAACACAAAATGCTGGAGTAACTCAGTGGGACAGGCAGCATCTCTGGAGAGAATGGGTGATTGTCTGAAGAAGGGTCTCGACCCAAAACGTCACCCATTCCTTCTCTCCAGAGATGCTGCCTGTCCCACTGAGTTACTCCAGCATTTTGTGTCCATCTTTAAACCAGCATCTGCAGCTCTATCCTGCACACGAGGTCTAAGCTGTTTTTATTTCACCTTCCAACAGAGAGATCTGGTTCATCGCAACTGGAAGCTCCAACTGCCCTATCCTATGAGCCAGGCACGGACTCACGGACGGAGAATCACGGCTTCGCTTCACGCTACGCACGCTTTCCCTCGCTGCTAAACTGCTCGCAGTTGCCAGCTTTCCACGACCATCGTCTGTCGATTGTCCTCCCCACAACTTAGAGCGCCAGCTCCGTGCAACATCTCCTGCCCGGATATCTCCCAGTGGCTGTACTGTGATCCAGAACATCAGACCCAGACAGAGGAAGGTGCGGGGCCACGGGAACACCCAGGCCATCACTGCCCACCTCCAGTCTGGTGGCACCCCGTGTGACACAATGCAGGAGAGGTCTACCTGCCCCAGGGTCACGTGAGACCAACAAACGTGAGACCAGGAGACCCCGATCACATTCATCCTTGGACATTCTTGACATTTCTCCAAGACTCCCTGCACACTCCTCCTGAACTCCTCCTCCATACCTTGGACATTCCCAATGTTCCTTCTGGCTCCCTTGGACATTCCCAACCTTCCTCTTAGACTGCTTGGACCTTCTGATGATTCCTACTCTATTCCTTGGACATTGCTACTTAGACATTCCCATTTCTCCCAGATTGCTTGGACTTTCCTGATAATACCCCTGGACTCTGTAAAACTTCACTCCTTGGAGCCTGATTTCAATGGGAACCTGGGCCCAACCCTGTCACCATCTGGGAGCTGAGGTCCACCATGGTGCCACCTCCCCCTGCCTGACCACACGGGTCCTCCCCGCAGCTTTGGGCAGTCGGCAGATTGTTGGACGGCCCACCACACCTTCTCAGCCAGCGCACAGACTAACCATGCTTGATCCTCTGGGGCGGAAAGGGGTTTGATCATTTCAGCCGCTGTAGGGTTCTCAAGACCAGCGCGTGACCCCCATACTGACCCAATTCTGCTTCTACTGCGCAACGTTCAATAAAGCTTATGCTGTTTGCATCAACAATGTCTCTGTATATCTGTCCAAATCTCTGTTAAAAGTCATAATAGTGGGCAGCACAGTGGTGCAGCAGTTGTGTTACTGCTTCACAGCATCAGAGACCAGGGCTTGTCTGCACGGAGTTTGTACGTTCTCCCCGTGACTTGCGTGGGTTTTCTATGAGATCTTTGGGTTTCCTCCCCGGCTCCAAAGACGCACAGGTTTGTAGATTAGGCACAAAATGCTGGAGTAACTCAGCGGGACAGGCAGCATCTCTGGAGAGAAAGAACGGGAGAAGGAATGCTCACCAATTCCTGCTCTCCAGAGATGCTGTCTGTCCCGCTGAGTTGCTCCAGCTTTTTGTGCCTATCTTCAGTTCAAACCAGCATCTGCAGTTCCTTCCCACACAGTATGTGGGTTAACTGGCTTGATATAATATACAATTGTCTCCAGTGTGTGTAGGGTAGTGTCAGCGTGGACTCGGAGGGCTGAAGTACCTGTTTCTGTGCTGTATCTCTAAACTAAATTAAACTTGCTTGGGTTCAACTCGACCTCATTTCCCCTGTAACCTGGAGGGGAAAAGACTGTGAGCAGTCACTTTATCCATGCCCCTGATAAACAAGTCGAGTCAAGCCAACTTTATTTGTCACAGACACAGACAAGATGTACAGTGAAATGAGAGTGGCAATGCCTGCGGATTATGCAAAACTACACAACAGAACCAGTATTTACATTTTAGAAAAAAAAGACACAACAGTATTTACACCCTGGTGAGATCAGAGTTTCCAGTCCTGACGGCCTGCGGGAAGAAACTCCGTCTCATCCTCTATGTTTTCACAGCGTGACAGCGGAGGCGTTTGCCTGCCCGTAGCAGCTGGAACAGTCCATTGCTGGGGTGGTAGGGGTCCTTCATGATCTTGCTGGCTCTGGATCTGCACCTCCTGGTGTATAGGTCCTGCGGGGGGTGAGTGTGGTTCCCATAGTGCTTTCGGCCGAACGCACTACTCTCTGCAGAGCCTTCCTGTCCTGGGTAGAGCAGTTCCCAAACCAGATTGTGATGTTGCCAGACAAGATGCTTTCTACAGCACCAGAGAGAAGGACTGAAGGATCCTCGCAGACACTCTGAATTTCCTCAGCTGCCTGAGGTGGTAAAGGCGCTGCCTTGCCTTTCTCACCAGACGGCAGTCTGTGTTGTCCAGTCAGATCCTCTGTGATGTCGACTCCCAGGTATTTAAAGCTGTTCAACCTATCCACAGTAGTCCCATTTATCCCCAGTGGCGTGTATGTCCTCGCTTGTTCTCAGTAAGGTCACCCCTCTACCTCCTGCACGTCCAAGTATGAAGCCCCAGCCTGTCCAAGCTCTCTCCATAACTCAATAGACAATAGGTGCAGGAGTAGGCCATTCGGCCTTTCGAACCAGCACCGCCACTCATTGTGATCATGGCTGATCATCCACAATCAGTACCACATTCCTGCCTTCTCCCCATATCCCTTGACTCCACTATCTTTAAGAGCTCTATCTAACTTGAGAGAGAATTGGCCTCCACCGCCTCCTGAGGCAGAGAATTCCACAGATTCACAACTCTCTGGCTGAAAAAAGTGTTTCCTCATCTCCATTCTAAATGTCCTACCCCTTATTCTTAATCTGGGTGGCATTTGTTCTGGACGCCCCCAACATATGGAACATGTTTCCTGCCTCTAGCGTGTCCAAACCCTTAATCATCTTATATGTTTCAATAAGATCCCCTCTCATCTGTCCAAATTCCAGAGTATATAAGCCCAGCTAACATCCTGGTGAATCTCTTCTGCACAATTTCCAGCTTATCGGAGGTGTAAAACCTCTCAGATCACGTCAACAACAGCTCCATGGGACACCAATGTCATCAGCTGTCTCCCGTTCCACATCACCCTTGGCCCAACCCTTTCTCTCTACCCCCAGCACCTCTCCCCTCAAACCCCTTCCCTCCTTCCCCTTCCTTCCCTCCCCCGATGGACCGAATGGCCAAATTCTACTCCAATCACTTATGACCTTATCATCTAATGACCTCCCTCTTGCTCCCCCCTCTCTCCCCTCCCCCTTCCCTTTTCCTATCTCCCCCTCCTCACCTCCCCTCTCTTTGCTCTCTCCTCCCTCACTCCTTCAGTTCCATCTCCTCCTCCCCCTTCCACAGCTCCCTCAACCTCCCCTCCTCCTACCCTCCCACTCCTCTCCCCCCTCCTCCTACCCTCCCACTCCTCTCCCCCTCCCTTCTTCCCCTCCTCTCTACCCTCCCTCCCTCTACTGTTCCTATTCCCCTGTATTCCTCTCCTTCCTTCTTCCCTCCCGCGCTCCACTTACTCTCTCCCTCTCTCCTCCCCTCCGCCCACGGGTTGCAGCGAAGTCCTCGTCGCGACCGGTTGTCCGGGACTCGCCGACCGGCCCGGACCTCGGGAGTTGCCCGGAATGTCGTGGGCCCGGAGCGGGTGGGAGCAGCAACCGAGACTCGAGCAGCGGAGTCCGGACACGGAACGGCAGTGAGACCGGGGGGAGGAGAGAGAGAGGAGGGAGAGAGTGAGAGACAGGGGGAGAAGGAGAGGTAGAGAGGGAGAAAGAGAGAGGGAAGGAGAGAAAGACAGGGGTAGAGGGAGGGAAGGGGAAGGAAGAGAGGGAGATGGATATGGATGTGGACTGGGTGGAGGGGGGGAGCCAGGGAGAGGGAGAGGAGGGAGGATTAAAGAGTTTTGGAGGGGGCGAGGGACAAGATGGAGAGGAGGAAGGAGAGGGAGATGGCTGTGGACGGGCAGGGGGTGGGAGAGAGAGGGAGAGAGAGGGTGGGAGGGTAGGAGAGAGGAGAGAGGGAGAGAGAGAGAGGGGAGAGGGGGAGAGAGAGGGGGGAGGGGGGAGGGGGAGGGGGGAGGGGGAGAGAGGAAAGGGAGGGAGAGAAAAGGGGAGAGAGGGAGAGAAGGAGAGAGAAGGGGAGAGCGAGAAGGGGAGACTGGAGGAGAGTGTGGAGGAGGCTGGGGGAGAGAGATGGGTGCGGACGGGAAGGGGTGGGAGGAAGAGGGAGAGAGAGGGGAGGTGGGGGAGAGGAAGGGGCAGGAGAGGGAGAGAACGGGGGAGAGGGTGGAGGAGGGTGAGAGGGGGAAGAGGGAGAGGGAGATGGATGTGGATGGGAAGGGGGTGGCAGAAAGAGTGAGAGAGAGGGATGGGGTTGGGGAGGGGAGGAGGGAGGGGAGGGGGAAGGAGCGAGAGCGCAGCGGGCAGGAGAGGATGGGGGGGGTGGGTGGGGAGGCGAGAGGGGGAGATGGATGTGGCCGGGCAGGGTGTGAGAGAAATAGAGAGAGAGGAGCAGAGAGAGAGGGTCAGGGAGAGGAGGGAACCAGGGGAGAGGAAGGGGTAGGATAGGGATAGGGTAGAAGAGGGTGTAGCAGTGGAGAGGGAGAGGAGTTTGAGGATCCAAAATACCCGTTCAACTCATCTGCCATTTCCTTGTTCCCCATAATTAATTCACCTTTTTCGGTTTTCAAGGGTCCAACTTTGGTATTAACTAATTTTTTCCTCTTCACATACCTAAAGAAGCTTTTACTGCCCTGCTTTATATTATTGGCTAGATTTCCATCATACCTCATATTTCCTCCCCATATTGTCTTTTTAGTTATCTTCTGTTGTTCTTTAAACATTACCCAATCCTCTTGCTTCCCGCTCATCTTTGCTACATTGTACTTCTTCGCTTTAATTTTTATACTGTCTCACCCTCCCCATCCCCCCATCCCCCCTCTCCCTCCCCATCTTCCCTCACCCCCTCCCTCCTTCCCATCACCGCATCCCCTCCTCCCCATCCCCCCTCTCTGTCGGTGTGTGCGGGTGTCGGTGTGTGCGGGTGTCGGTGTGTGCGGGTGTCGGTGTGTGCGGGTGTCGGTGTGTGCGGGTGTCGGTGTGCGCGGGTGTCGGTGTGCGCGGGTGTCGGTGTGCGCGGGTGTCGGTGTGCGCGGGTGTCGGTGTGCGCGGGTGTCGGTGTGCGCGGGTGCCGGTGTGCGCGGGTGCCGGTGTGCGCGGGTGCCGGTGTGCGCGGGTGCCGGTGTGCGCGGGTGCCGGTGTGCGCGGGTGCCGGTGTGCGCGGGTGTCGGTGTGCGCGGGTGTCAGTGTGCGGGTGCCAGTGTGTGCGGGTGCCCGTGTGCGCGGGTGTCGGTGCGCGGGTGTCGGTGCGCGGGTGTCGGTGCGCGGGTGTCAGTGTGTGCGGGTGTCAGTGTGTGCGGGTGTCAGTGTGCGGGTGTCAGTGTGCGGGTGTCAGTGTGTGGGGGTGTCAGTGTGTGTGGGTGTCAGTGTGTGCGGGTGTCAGTGTGCGGGTGTCAGTGTGTGCGGGTGTCAGTGTGCGGGTGTCAGTGTGTGCGGGTGTCAGTGTGCGGGTGTCAGTGTGTGCGGGTGTCAGTGTGTGCGGGTGTCAGTGTGTGCGGGTGTCAGTGTGTGCGGGTGTCAGTGTGTGCGGGTGTCAGTGTGTGCGGGTGTCAGTGTGTGCGGGTGTCAGTGTGTGCGGGTGTCAGTGTGCGGGTGTCAGTGTGCGGGGTGTCAGTGTGCGGGTGTCAGTGTGTGCGGGTGTCAATGTGTGCGGGTGTCAGTGTGTGGGGGTGTCAGTGTGTGCGTGTGTCAGTGTGCGGGTGTCAGTGTGTGCGGGTGTCAGTGTGTGCGGGTGTCAGTGTGTGCGGGTGTCAGTGTGCGGGTGTCAGTGTGCGGGTGTCAGTGTGTGCGGGTGTCAGTGTGTGCGGGTGTCAGTGTGCGGGTGTCAGTGTGCGGGTGTCAGTGTGCGGGTGTCAGTGTGTGCGGGTGTCAGTGTGTGCGGGTGTCAGTGTGCGGGTGTCAGTGTGCGGGTGTCAGTGTGTGCGGGTGTCAGTGTGCGGGTGTCAGTGTGTGCGGGTGTCAGTGTGCGGGTGTCAGTGTGCGGGTGTCAGTGTGCGGGTGTCAGTGTGCGGGTGTCAGTGTGTGCGGGTGTCAGTGTGTGCGGGTGTCAGTGTGTGGGTGTCAGTGTGCGGGTGTCAGTGTGCGGGTGTCAGTGTGTGCGGGTGTCAGTGTGTGCGGGTGTCAGCGTGTGTGGGGGTGTCAGTGCGTGCGGGTGTCAGTGTGCGGGTGTCAGTGTGTGCGGGTGTCAGTGTGCGGGTGTCAGTGTGTGCGGGTGTCAGTGTGCGGGTGTCAGTGTGTGCGGGTGTCGGTGTGTGCGGGTGTCAGTGTGTGCGGGTGTCAGTGTGCGGGTGTCAGTGTGCGGGTGTCAGTGTGTGGGTGTTAGTGTGCGGGAGGGAGGCAGAGGGGAGATTGTCGGGAATGAGGAAAGGGAGGGGATTATGGGAAGGAGTGAAAGTAAGGGGGAGAGAGGGAAGGTGGGGATGAGGGGTGTGAGGTGGGGCTTCGGTGATGACGGGGTGGCGAGGAGGGTGTAGACAATAGACAATAGGTGCAGGAGGAGGCCATTCGACCCTTTGAACCAGCACTGCCATCACTGTGATCACGGCTGATCATCCACAATCACTACCCCGTTCCTGCCTTCTCCCCATATCCCCTGACTCTGCTATCTTTAAGAGCCCTATCTAGCTCTCTCTTGAAAGCATCCAGAGAACCGGCCTCCACCGCGCTCCGAGGCAGAGAATGCCACAGATTCACAACTCTTTGGGTGAAAACGTTTTTTCTTATCTCTGTTCTAAATGGCCTACCCCTTATTCTTAAACTGTGGTCCCTGGTTCTTGTCTCCCCCCAACATCGGGAACACGTTTCCTGCCTCTAGCATGTCCAATCCCTTAATAATCATATGTTTCAATAAGATCCCCTCTCATCCTTCTAAATTCCAGAGTGTACAAGCCCAGCCTCTCCATTCTATCAACATATGACAATCCCGCCATCCCGGGAATTAACCTTGTGAACCTATGCTGCACTCCCTCAATAGCAAGAATGTCCTTCCTCAAATTTGGAGACCAAAACTGCACACAATACTCCAGGTGTGGTCTCCCCAAGGCCCTGAACAACTGCAGAATGACCTTTGCTCCTATACTCAACTCCTCTTGTTATGAAGGCCAACATGCCATAGAGGTGGAAGCATCTTGGACATGTTCCTCAGTATTAACATAGTCTGGGGTCCTGGGTTCGAGAGAGAGGGGGTGGTCCTAGAGCAGTGGGGATGGGGATGAGTGGGGACCCTGCCCTCCAGGTCTAACCCTCCCCCTCTCTGTGTCTTGCAGGTGGAAGGGTCATGGCAGAGCAGGTGAGGGGAAGCGTTGTACGTGGCTGGCTGCGGAAGCTCTCATTCTGGAACATTCTTGTCCCCGCATGTTGCCCGGCGCGGGAGCTGACACGGTGCTGCGGCTGCAGCTGACACAGGGGCAGTTCAGTGGCCCCCTGGTGGTTCAGTGGCAGTTCGCAGCATGGAAGGCAATGCTGGCTGGCGCACCTGTGGCCAGGTAAGGGGCCCCTCCACCTGAGCACACACACACACACATACAAACTCACACACACACACCAATGATGGCTCTCCTGTGACCAGGTAAGGTGTACCTCCACCTGAGCACACACACACACACACACACACCAATGATGGCTCTCCTGTGACCAGGTAAGGTGTACCTCCACCTGAGAACCATCAACACACCCGCACCCACCAACACACACGCCTAGTGACACACCAACACACACACACACAGACACTTTATCTCTCTCTTGCACTCTCTCCCTCTCTCTCTGTATGTCTGGGGGGTGGGGGGTGGGGGGTGGCTGACATCCTCTGCACCACCTCCCAGTGTCAACCATGCACTGAACTCCCTTTCCCCACCCCTCCCCCTTCTCCATTTTTCTCTCCCCTTCACCCCCCCGTTTTCTCTTCCATCTCTCATCCTCTGCCACCCCCTCTATCTCTTCCCAACTCCCTCCCCTCTCCCCCTCCCTCTCTCTCCCCACCCCCTTTATTTCCCCCCACTCTTTCTCCACGCCTCATTTCTCTCTCCCCATCCCATTTTATACCTTCCCCATCCCATCCCCAATCACTCTCCCTCTCTCAGCCCTCGCCCACCCGCTATGCACCCTCCCCATCTCTCTATCACCCCCCCCCCTTTCTCCCCCTCCACATCTAATTTCTTACTCCCCCCCTACTCTCTTCCCCTTTCATCTTTATGTCCCTCTCCCAATTCCTCTCTCCCCCTCCCTCTTTCTCTCCCTCCCTCTCCCCCTTTCTCTCTCCCCTATCTTATCTCTCTCCCTCTCACTATCCCCTCCACCCTCTCTCTCTCCCTCTTTATCTGCCCCATCGTCCTCCCTCTCCTCACACCCCCCTTTATTTCCCCCCTCACTCTCCATCCCATTTGATACCCGCCCCCCTCCCACTCTCACCCCCTCAATCTCCCTCTCCCTCCCCATCTCTCTCTGCCTAATCCCTCTCCCCCTCTATCACACTTCCCCCCTTTCTCCTCCCCATCATCCCATTTCTTACCCTTCCTCCTATTCTCTTCCTCCTCCCTCCTTATGAACCACTCCCCCTCTCTGCCCGTTCTCTCTCTCTCCCCTCTCACTACCCACATCCCCTTTACCTGTCCCCCCTCTCCCTTTCTCTTTATTCCCCCCTCTTTCTGCCCCTCTCCTTCTCTCCCCCTCTCTCTCCCCCTCTCTCTGCCCCTCTCCTTCTCTCCCCCTCTCTCCCTTTTACTTCCCCAATGCCCTAATCAACCTCTTGATTAGTGCGAGTGTCAGGGGTTCTGGGGAGAAGGCAGGAGAATGGGGTTAGGAGGGAGAGATAGATCAGCCATGATTGAATGGCGGAGTAGACATGATGGGCCGAATGGCCTAATTCTGCCCCAAGAACGTATGAAAAGTGAACACGGCAGCTGGGAATAGATGACCACAGGGCAGAGTGTGGAGACAGCCTGTTTATTTAGACCAGGGCATGTTATTTGCAGTCACTCAGTCTGGGCCGGGAGGGTCACAGCTCCGACCCCCACCCCCGATGGGCTACAATCGATCCATGACGGGACAGTGGGGGGGGGCAGAGCGGGGGGGTGAGAGGGTGAGGGGAGGTATGGGTGACCAGGACAGGGGGGGGGGGGGGGGGGGGGTGCGAGGTGTGGGTCACAGACATAGGGTCGCCAACTTCCTCACTCCAAAATAAGGGACAAAAGGTCAACATACCGGACAAATTCCCGACGGCAATCCGTGACTGGGTGAATGATGAGTTGGCCCGGGTGCTGGACTGTACACAAAGCCCAGCCGGCGGGCCAGCTGAGGAGTTGTAGCCCGGGCGCCCCATCCAACTCATGAACCAACGATCGGCCATGAGAAGGAGGGGTGGTGGTGTCAGTGGTCAGCGAAGGGTGGGGGGGGGGGAAGTGGAGGTTACATCACTCACCCAGACCTCCCCAGGCAGGGGTGGGAGGGAGGGGGAGAAGAGAGTGGGAAAGAGGGGGGTAGAGAGGGGGGGAAGAGACAGGATGAGGGGTGAGAAGAGGGGGGGGGAGATACATCACTCACCTAGACTGCCTCAGATGGACAGTGGGGAGGGGGGAGGGGCCTGATCTCAGATAACCATGAGAAGGCCTACCGGGAGGAGGTGGCTGATCTGGCACTCTGGTGTCAGGACATGCAGGTACAGCAGGCAGTGAAGAAAGGCAATGGCAAGTTGGCCTTTCATAACAAGAGGAGTTGAGTATAGGTGCAAAGAGGTCCTTCTGCAGTTGTACAGGGCCCTGGTTGGACCACAACTGGAGTATTGTGTGCAGTTTTGGTCCCCCAATTTGAGGAAGGCCATTCTTGCTATTGAGGGAGTGTAGCGTAGGTTTACAAGGTTAATTCCCGGGATGGCGGGACTGTCATATGGTGAGAGAATGGAGCGGCTGGGTTTGTATACTCTGCTTCCCCCCCCCCCCCCCCCCCAGTCGCACTAGCTTCTCATTTTCATACCACAAACAGCTTACAATGGCCTGTTTCCCTTATCATCAATACTTTTTTGCATATCTTTCATTCATTGTTCTTTATCTCTCCACATCACTGTTTATATCTCTCGTTTCCCTGATCCCTGACCAGTCTGAAGAAGGGTCTCGACCCGAAACGTCGCCTATCTCCTTCGCCCCATAGATGCTGCTGCACCCGCTGAGTTTCTCCAGCTTTTTGTGTAACCCTTGTATACTCTGTAGTTTAGAAGGATGAGAGGGGATCTTATTGAAACACGTAAGATTATTAAGGGATTGGCTAAAGGCAGGAAACATGTTCCCGATGTTGAGGGAGTCTAGAACTAGGGGCCACACAGTTTAAGAATAAGGGGTAAGCCATTTAGAACGGAGATGAGGAAAAACATTTCTCACAGAGAGTTGCGAGTATGTGGAATTCTCTGCCTCAGAGGGCGGTGGAGGCCGGTTCTCTGGATGCTTTAAAGAAAGAGCTAGATAGAGCTCTTAAACATAGAGTCAGGGGATATGGGGAGAAGTCAGGAACGGGAAGGCAGGATTGGGGATGATCAGCCATGATCACATTGAATGCTGGTGCTGGCACGAAGGACCGAATCGCCTACTCCTGCACCTATTGTCTATTGTGTATAGAGGTCAGCTTCAGAATTAAAAGATGTTCTTTTAGGAAGGAGATGAGGAGGAATTTCTTTAGTCAGAGGGTGGTGAATCTGTCCAATTCATTGCCACAGAAGGTGGTGGAAGCCTCATCAGTGGATGTTTTTAAGGCAGAGATAGATAGACTCTTGATTAGTGTGGGTGTCAGTGGATATGAGGAGAAGTCAGGAGAATGGGGTTAGTAGAGAGAGATAGATGAGCCATGATTGAATGGCGTGAGTGGATATGATGGGCCGAATGGCCTAATTCTGCTCCGATCACTTCTGGCAATATGAGAGACGCTTCCTCGGAGACGAGAAAACACTTTTTCACAGAGAGAGTTGTGAGTATGTGGAATTCTCTGCCTCAGAAGGCGGTGGAGGCCAATTCTCTGGATGCTTTCAAGAGAGAGCTAGATAGGGCTCTTAAAGATAGCAGATGAGGAGAAGGCAGGAACTGGGTACTGATTGGGGATGATCAGCCATGATCACATTGAATGCTGGTGCTGGCTCAAAGGGAAAGGGTTCAGAGATGTTGGCAGAACTAGAGGGTGTGAGCTATAGGGAGAGGTTGAGTAGGCTGGGTCTCTATTCCATGCGCAGGAGGATGAGGGGTGATCATATAGAGGTGTACAAAATCATGAGTCTCTTGCCCAGAGTAGGGGAATCGAGGACCAGAGGACATAGGTTCAAGGTGAAGGGGAAAGGATTTAATAGAAATCTGAGGGGTAACTTTTTCACACAGAGGAAGGTGGTTGTTTGGAACTAGCTGCCAGAGGAGGTAGTTGAGGCTGGGACAATCCCATCGTTTAAGAAACAGTTGGACAGGTACGTGGATAGCACAGGTTTGGAGGGATATGGACCAAGCTCGGGCAAGTGGGACTAGGGTAGCTGGGACATTGTTGTCCAGTGTGGGCGAGTTGGGCCGAAGGGCCTGTTTCCACACTGTATCAGTCTATGACAGGCAGCATCTGTGGAGAGAAGTGCTGCAGTAACTCAGTGGGACAGGCAGCATCTCTGGAGAGAAGGAATGGGCGACGTTTCGGGTCAAGACCCTTCTTCAGACTGATGTCAGGGGAGGGAGCGGGACAGGTAGTATGTTGTTGGAGACAGTAAGACTAGTGGGAGAACTGGGAAGGGGAAGGGACTGGAGAGAGAGGGAAAGCAAGGGCTATTTGAAGTTAGAGAAGTCAATGTTCATACCGCTGGGGTGTAAACTACCCAAGTGAAATATGTGGTGCTGCTCCTCCAATTTGTGCTGGGCCTCACTCTGACAATCAAGGAGGCCCAGGACAGAAAGGTCAGGATTGGGAATGGGAGGGGGAGTTGAAGTGCTGAGCCACCGGGAGATCAGGTAGGTTAAGGCGGACTGAGCGGAGGTGTTGGGCGAAGCGTTCGCCGAGCCTGGGCTTGGTAGACGGACTGAGCGGAGGTGTTGAGCGTATTTCAGCGAGGAGGAGGTCACTGCGAGGTCACCAACAGCATTTGATGCCTCCCTGGCTGCTCTGAGCTCCTGAACTCTGCTTCTTCAAGGCCAGCAGCACTTTCTTCTGCAAACGGTACATTCCTGGTCAGGTACCGCGAGCCACGACGACCCTCTCTCACCCCCCATCTCTCAACCCTCCCCTCTCTCACACCTCCTCCCTCTCTCACACCCCCTGCCCCCCTCACACCTCCCTCTCTCTCACCCTCTCCCTCTTTCACCCCCCTCTCTCATGTCACGGACAGTTACCCCATAGACTTCCACCCGCGCCCCCAACCCCAACTCCTTCCCCCTGGTCATCACCTTCCTCCCTCCCCTCCATCCACCTGACTCTCCCTTTCCTCCATCGCCTCTCCCTCCATCCTCCTCCCTCACCCTCTCCCACTATCCTCCTACCCCTCCATCACCCTCCCCCCCACCTCTTCTTCCATCTCTGGCCTCTCCTCGCCCCCATCACTACACCCCACCCTCCTCTTCCCCCACTGTCACCCCCACCTGCTTCCTCAACGAGCTGTACTCTCCCTGTCTCGGTCTGTGCCCACCCACCCACCCTCCCTCCCCCCGTCACTCTCCACTCTCTCGCTCCCTGTGCCTCATCCCACTCTCCCTCCACCCTCTCTATCCCCGTCTCCCTCCACCCTCTCTATCCCCACTCTCCCTCCACCCTCTCTATCCCCGTCTCCCCTCCACCCTCTCTATCCCCGTCTCCCTCCACCCTCTCTATCCCCGTCTCCCTCCACCCTCTCTATCCCCGTCTCCCTCCACCCTCTCTATCCCCGTCTCCCTCCACCCTCTCTATCCCCGTCTTCCTCCACCCTCTCTCTCCCCGTCTTCCTCCTCCCTCTCGTCTCTTCTCTCTCTCTCCCTCCTCCCCTGTCTCTGTGTCTCTCTGCAGCACCAGTGTAGTTTGGTCAACGACAGTTGTTTATAAATGTGCTCTGTAAATAACATTGACGACTTCCCCTCCACCTTCCTCATCGTGCTGAACTTTCTCCCCCTCTCCCTCTCTCCACCCTCATCTCCTCTCTCTCTCTCTCTCCCCACCCTCCTCCCCTGTCTCCCCGTGTCTCTCCCCACCCTCTCCACCCCCCCATTCCCCTCATCGTGCTGTACTTTCTGCTTTCTCCTCCTCCTCCTCCTCCTCCTCTCCCCTGATGCCGTCACCGACACCGGAAACGGCGGGCTCTCCTCATGGAGACGGCCATCTTTGTTACAGGCACTAATGTTCCTGTTCCCCAGGGGAGGGCGGCCATCTTTGTTAGGGGCACTAATGTCCCGGTTCTCCAGGGGAGGGCGGCCATCTTTGTTAGGGGCACTAATGTTCCTGTTCCCCAGGGAGGGCGGCCATCTTTGTTACAGGCACTAATGTCCCGGTTCTCCAGGGGAGGGCGGCCATCTTTGTTACAGGCACTAATGTCACTGAACTGATGGAGATTTGGCAGCAGGAGAACTTCTTCAAAGTCGGCAACCTTGATGGCGGGCGGCCATCTTTGTTAGGGGCACTAACGTCCCGGTTCTCCAGGGGAGGGCGGCCATCTTTGTTAGGGGCACTAATGTCCCGGTTCTCCAGGGGAGGGCGGCCATCTTTGTTAGGGGCACTAATGTCCCGGTTCTCCAGGGGAAGGCGGCCATCTTTGTTAGGGGCACTAATGTCCCGGTTCTCCAGGGGAGGGCGGCCATCTTTGTTAGGGGCACTAATGTCCCGGTTCTCCAGGGGAGGGCGGCCATCTTTGTTCGGGGCACTAAAGTCCCGGTTCTCCAGCGGAGGGCGGCCATCTTTGTTAGGGGCACCAATGTTCCGGTTCCCCAGGGGATGGCGACCATCTTTGTTAGGGGCACTAAAGTCCCGGTTCTCCAGCGGAGGGCGGCCATCTTTGTTAGGGGCACCAATGTTCCGGTTCCCCAGGGGATGGCGGCCATCTTTGTTAGGGGCACTAATGTCCCGGTTCTCCAGGGGAGGGCGGCCATCTTTGTTAGAGGCACTAATGTCCCGGTTCTCCAGGGGAGGGCGGCCATCTTTGTTAGGGGCACCAATGTTCCGGTTCCCATGGGGATGGCGGCCATCATTGTTAGGGGCATCTCTCCCCGTTCGCTCCCATTATCGCCGCTTCCCTCCGCCATTTTTGTTGTGGGCAGTGAAACAACTTAAAATAATTTTAAAAGAGGATGAAAACCTTCCAAAGGGAACATCTAATCTGTCTTAGATGTTCTTAGAGCAACACCGCAAATTGGAGGAACAACACGTCATATTCCGCTTGGGGAGTCTGCATCCTCTTGGCATGAACATTCTTCTTGTCGGATTCCGGCAGTGTCGACGCTGCTAAGCGCATTACTGCCCTCCACAGGTCAAAGTTTGAACCAGATTCTTACATACAGGGTTACACAAAAAGCTGGAGAAACTCAGCGGGTGCAGCAGCATCTAAGGAGCGAAGGAGAGAGGCGACGTTTCGGGTCGAGACCCTTCTTCAGACTGGAATTCTTACATACAGTCCTGTAACATGTAATAAGGGGTAAGCCATTTAGAACGGAGATGAGGAAAAACATTTCTCAGAGAGAGTTGCGAGTGCGTGGAATTCTCTGCCTCCACCGTGAGGGCGGTGGAGGCCGGTTCTCTGGATGCTTTCAAGAAAGAGCTAGATAGAGCTCTTAAAGATAGAGGAGTCAGGGGATATGGGGAGAAGGCAGAAACGGGGGACTGATTGGGGATGATCAGCCATGATCACATTGAATGGTGGTGCTGGCTCGAAGGGCCGAATGGCCTACTCCTGCACCTATTGTCTATTGTCAAGCTGGAAAGGGTTCAGAGATGTTGGCAGAACTAGAGGGTGTGAGCTATAGGGAGAGGTTGAGTAGGCTGGGTCTCCATTCCATGGAGGCAGGAAGATGAGGGGTGATCATATAGAGGTGTACAAAATCATGAGTCTCTTGCCCAGAGTAGGGGAATCGAGGACCAGAGGACATAGGTTCAAGGTGAAGGGGAAAAGATTTAATAGGAATCTGAGGGGTAAGTTTTTCACAAATGACTCAGAAAACACTAAACATTAATAATAATAGAACATTAATGATAAAAACACCATTGATCAAGCATTGGTGTAAATTAATTGGCCTTGGTGTAAATGTGAAATGTCGCTAGTGTGTGTAGGATAGCGGTAATGTGTGGGGATTCCTGGTCGGTGCGGACTCGGTGGACCGAAGGCCCTGTTTCTCAAAATCATAATCATACTTTATTAGCCAAGTCTGTTTTGCAACATACGGGGAATTTGATTTGCCATAGTCACACTGATAAAAAACAACATAATACACAAAATACATTTTAACATAAACTTCCACCACAGTGACTCCTCCACATTCCCCACTGTGATAGAAGGTGAAAAAAGTCCAATCTCTCCCTTCTTTCTTTAAACTAAATATCAATGTCATGAGTGATTTATTGCCATATGTAACAAAAAAAAAGAAATACTTGCTTGCAGCAGCACACGGCTGTGTAAAACCCAGGATACACACAAAACACATCAGTGTATATAAAAACAAACACACATTAATAAATAGAAAATGGTAGTGCAAAGACCAAAAATAATTCCCCTAAGTTTATATAGTTTGGAGTGTATTTGGAGGTTGGAGTGTTTAATAGCCTGATGTATGTATGGCCGATGCAGTTTTCAAGCTCCTGTACCTCTTCCCGATGGTAGCAGCGAGATGAGAGCGTGGCCAGGGTGGCGTGGGTCTCTGATGATGCTGGCTGCCTTTTTGAGACAGCGCCTCCTGTAGATCCCTCAGATTCCTATTCAATCTTTTCCCCTTTACCTTGAACCTATGTCCTCTGGTCCTCGATTCCCCTACTCTGGGCAAGAGACTCTGTGCATCTACCCGATCTATTCCTCTCATGATTTTATACACCTCTGTGTGATCAATACACCTCTAGAAGATCAGATGCGCACACAGATTTTGTAGGGGGAAGGAAAGGGGAAAGAGAGGGAGGCGTGGCAGAGAATTCCACAGATTCACAACTCTGGGTGAAAAAGATTTTCCGCCGGTGAGTTGCCTCGTTTTCTTCGTAAGGGATTGGGCAGGCTAGATGCAGTAAACGTGTTCCCTTATTCTTAAACTGTGCGACCCCTGTTTCTGGACTCCCCAACATCGGGAACATGTTTACTGCATCTAGCCTTCCCAATCCCTTAAGAACTTATGTATGTTACGAAGAAAACGGGGTAACTCACCGGCGTCAGGGCATATTTAACTCTCGGCGTTTAGTTAATACAATTATCAACTAAACACAATTCAACTTCCTGAAGAAGGGTCTCGACCCGAAACATCACCCACTCCTTCTCTTCAGAGATGCTGCCTGTCCCGCTGAGTTACTCCAGCTTTTTGTGTCTATCTACAATTCAACCTCTCTGGTTAAACCAGAAGTGGTTTAATTCACGCCCTCGGTATGTGCATTGCATGGGCGGTTCTCTCCAACACAGCAGAGCAGGCAGTTACATGTTAACATGCTGCAGCGTTCATAACGATGGCACCGCTCCCTGCGCAGCCCGCCCTCCCTCCCGTCCCCCGCCTCCACCATCTACCCCTCTCTGACGTCTCCGGGCCGCAGGGACTGGGCGGCTGGTCGGGCAGCGTCTGTGGGGCGGTGAGACAGTTAATGCTGGGTCGGAACTTTGCCTGATGCACAGATGCTGCATGACCCACCGGGTTTACCAGCTCCACCCCGGGGTCACACATAATTCCCACCGTCTCTCATTGACCCAACTCCCTTCACCCTGTTCATCTCTACCCTCCTGGCTGGCTCATCTCTCACCCCACCTCCCACATTTCCCTTCTATCCCCCTCCCTTCCACCTCCCCACCAAGCCAGCAATATGCCCATTCAATATGATCATTGCTGGTCATCCTAAATCAGGGTGAAATAGTGTTTCCTCATCTCAGTCCCTAATGGTACACCCCTTATTCTTAAACTGCGACCCCCTGGATCTGGACTCCCCCCAACATCGGGAACATTTTTCCTGCATCCAGTCTTTTTCACAGAGAGAGTTGTGAGTCTGTGGAATTCCGTGCTTCAGAGGGCGGTGAAGGGCAGTTATCTGGATACTTTCCAGAGAGAGCTAGTTAGGGCTCTTAAAGATAGCGGAGTCAGGGGATATGGGGAAAAGGCATGAACGGGCTGCTGATTGGGAAAGATCAGCCATGATCACATTGAATGGCGGTGCTGCCGAATGGCCTATTCCTGCACCTATTGACTATTGTCTATATCCTGTTTCACACGTTTCCAGGTGATCCCCTTTCACTCTTCTAAATTCCAGTAAATACAAGCCCAGTTGATCCATTCTTTCATGATATGTCACATCTGCCACAGAGACAGGACAGCAGCAAACTCGTTCCCCATCACCCAGCGACGGGGTGTACTGTGCCCCCCCCCCCCCCACGTACAGCGGTCCGCACCCTGCAACTCACCCAGTTGCACACCGTCCCGCTCCTTGTTGCTGCGAGAGAGAGAGAGAGAGAGAGAAAGAGGGAGAGAGAGAGAAAGAGAGAGAGAGAGAGAGAGAGAGAAAGAGAGAGAGAGAGAGACAGAGAGAGACACACACAGAGAAAGAGGTCGTGCTTTCTTCTCAGCTCTGCGGTTGAGAAGGTTTGAAGCAGCCTTTCAAGGATTTTGCCGTTGGAGAAGGAACAGAGGCAGAGGGATTTCATAGTTTAACTTATCGTTGGACTGTTGAAACTTTCCTTTGGTCTAGGAAGCCTCCACCAGTGTGAAAATTCCTGAGCTTTCTCTACATTGTCGAGGGTACGGTTGTCGTTGGCGGACTGCCAAGGGTGCCTCGAGATCGAGGGTAAGCAGTTTGCGGTGTCTTTGTTGTTTTTGGCACCGTTTCTCTGCCCTAAAGTCATTTTGCTCAGTGCGGCTGCCTGACTTAATGTGAAGAAGGTACTTTTGCTTCCGGCGAGACTGGGATAGAGCTTCCCAAAAGCTGCTCTTGGCTGTGGACGAACCTGGGGACTTTCCTGCTTCAGCTGGAGGTTTCTGTTTTCTGCTGCCTGTCTTTAACTGTGACTGTCTCTGGGACTTAACTTGGAGCTGAGCTGCTGCTGGGGTGCCTGGAGCTGGTTTGTGCCTCTGTCAGGATGGCGATGGAAGGGGCGCGGCCGAAGGTCCGGACCTACGCAGCGATGGCATCAGTGGCGGGTACGAGGCTATCTGAGCATGAGCCTCATGTTGACTTGGATTGGGACGGTTTTGGTTCAAACTGGGCCTATGATGTTCACGGGAGCAATTACAATGGCCATGTAGGAACTTTGTAATTCTCCCCACGTCCTGAATCTGTGGTGGCGGCTGAAGGTGGGGCACAGGGGGAGGGACGAGAGTGGGGGGGGGGGGGGGGAATTGGGAGTAGTAGAAGAAGAAGAAGAAGAAGAAGGAGAAGAAGAAAAAGTCCACCCAAGCGAGTCAAACACAATCGAGTGTGTACCGGCCGAAATCTGAGACCACCCAAGGGGCGCCTATCAGCTCCAGTGAGGTCCAGATTGTACCTGCCTTGGCCCAGCAAGGAGCTGAGGTGGTTCAGACAGGGGCAGGGAAGCTAAAACGTGCGGGTGGTAAAGTGGCAGTGGGTAGTGTGGAGGCAGAAGACCCTTCCCTCATGGAGGTTACCGTACCGCCACATGCTAGCGGGATCAAAAGGGGGCATGTGTCTGGCGAGGAAGAGCAAGGGAGTGGGTGCAAAGCTAGGGGGATGTCTTTCTCCAGACCTTCCACCACTGATGTGGTTGGGGGTCTTGAACTAGTGTCTTCTGGGTCGGAGGTTGGGCCTCCTTTTCAGGGATCTTCAGCGGGTATCACAAAACCAGGTGCTGGGGTTGACTCCTCTGGAGTTGTGTCATCGGGGCAGGTGGATGTCCCTTCGTCTCAAGGGCCCTTCAAGGGAGTTATCTCATTGGGTATTGAGGTTAGCTCCCTTGTGTGTGTGCCCTCTGGGTCGGAGGAGGTCCCCTCATTTCAGAGGCCTACTGAGGGTGCTGGCATGCCAGATGATGGGGTTGGCTCCCCTGGTAGTGTGTCCCCTGTGACGGGGGATGAGCAGAGTCAGCCGGAAGGGGGAGGTTCGGGGCTGTTTCGACTCCATATCAGTGCCAGTGGAGGTGCTGGGGTGCGTGATGCCTCACCGGCTGAGTTGGCAGGGGAGAGTCTAAAAGCAAGTGGAGATTCTCTGGGTGTTGCCTATGGAGAGGGTACTCTAGGTGCTGTGGATGTCGGGGCTGTTCGGGTCATGATCCTCTTTCAGATTCTGGGGGTGCCAGTTTACCACAGGCCCTGGTGGTGCCTCTTGTTTTTTCTTCCCCAGGCCCAGACGTGGAGGGTGATGATAGAGTGCAGGAGCCCAGCCACTCAGTGGGCTGCTTGTTACGGTCAGGGGACTCGGGACCCTTCCCCGGCATTGATCCTGGGGGTGGTGTCATGCCGGAGGAGGGGGAGAGTGACGGGGCCAGCTTGTGTAGCGGGATTAGCAAAAACTTTCAGAGAGTTCTGGTCTTTCGATTTCTGACAATGACCCTGGGGTTGGCAGAGTGCCCAGACTCCGAGGCCGTGTCTCAGGCAAGTGTTATCCGTGAGGTGCGAGAGTTACTAAGAACAAGCTGTACCATCAGAACCAAAAAGGATGCTGCTAAAAGACGCTGGGATGATTGGCCAGTTTTGATTAAGACTCTCGAGGCTATCCTTGGCAACAAGGATAGTGATCTTCCTGACTCTGAGAAGAGCCAGTTTGGGGTTTTTTTGGAGTTCCTCAGAGAGAGAGTTTTTGAGTCTAAGCAGAGTGTGAGGATCTCAATCTAGTGTGCCTACACATTCACAGTAGCTACATTAAATTTAAACGGGAGTAGAGCGAGTTTTCGCAGATTTCAGCTTTTATCAGTCCTTAGAGGGGAAATTTGCAGTGTGTTTTCTGCAAGAGACACATACCATTGTTAGTGACGGACCCACCTGGCGACTGGAGTGGGAAGGGGGGGGTCTATATGAGCCATCTCAGCTCAAATTCGAGTGGGGTGGCCTTTCTGTTGGCCCTGAATTTTCTGCCAAATGTTTTAAAAGTGCAAGATGTTGTGCCAGGACGTTTGCTCCATCTGGCCATGAGCCTGGATGGCATGCCGTTGCATTTCATTAACGTGTATGCCCCTAGCTCCGGCACGATGCAGGCCGGCCTACTTCAGGAGGTGACTGCTCTGTTGGGCACTATTGATAGGGGAGAGTGTGTCTTCCTTGGTGGGGACTTTAATTGCACACTTGAGGTGCGGGACCGTTCTGGTACTCAGTGTGCGCCTGCTGTAGCGAAGAAGCAGAGAGGGTTGATTGACTCCTTTGAGTTGGTTGTTGCGTGGTGGAACCTCCACTGCTTTTTTGTGGAGGTCTGAGGTTGGTGGTCCCCGCATTGATCGAATATATATTTCCCGAGTGTTTGTTTCCCGTGTCTCAGCGGCCTCAATGCGGCTGGTGCCGTGCTCGAACCACTGTCTGGTGCATGTGGATTTTAATCCAGCACACGCTCGGGCTGGGTCCGCGTACTGGCACTTTAACAAGAGGCTGCTGGAGGATCGGTGTTTCCGGGAGTCATTCAGTCGGTTTTGGGTGAAGTGGAGAGAGAGGCAGAGATGTTCCTGTTCTCTGCGGATGGATTCAGTGGGGAGGCTCAGCAAGATCTGTGGGTCTACCGACTGTAGATAGGGAGGTGGCTGATCTTCTTGATGGCCCCTTATCTTTGGAGGAGTTGACTCATGCCTTGCATCAGCTCAGGAGGGGTAAGTTCCCCGGGCTGGATGGGCTGACGGTAGAGTTTGTTAGAGCTTTCTGGGATATCCTCGGGGGTGACTACATGTTGGTTCTGGGTGAGAGCCTGGCGACCGGGAAGATGCCCCTCTCGTGGCGTAGGGCAGTTGTTGTCTTGCTGCCCAAGAAGGGCGAACTCGGCTTGTTGAAGAACTGGCATCCAGTCTCTCTCCTATGTACAGAGTATAAAGTTTTTGCACGGACAATGGCAAATCGCCTGGGCTCCGTGCTGCATCAACTGATTCATCCTGACCAATCTTATACAGTCCCTGGCCGGTCCATTCAGGATAACATCCACGTGGTTAGGGACCTGATTCATCTTGCCCAGGGTACAAAGTCAGCTGCTTTTCTGTCTCTTGATCAGGAGAAGGCTTTTGATAGGGTAGAGCATGAATACCTCTTCGGGACGTTGCAAGCGTTTGGGTTTAGACCGCATATTGTGGCCCGGGTCCGGCTTTTGTACGCTGCTGCGGAGTGCCTTGTGAAGGTTAATGGCGTGTTGTTGTCTCCTTTTCATTTTGGGAGGGGGGTCCGTCAGGGGTGCCCTATGTTGGGTCAGTTGTACTCGGTCTGTGTGGAGCCGTTCCTGTGTCTTCTTCTTCGGAGGAGATTGACAGGCCTGGCCCTACGTGGCCCGCGGGTTGAGGTGGTTCTATCGGCGTATGCCGATGATGTACTTCTTATGTTCACTGATCCTGGTGACCTGCGGAGGATGCGTGACTGCCAGGAGATTTTCTCGGTTGCATCTTCTGCTAGGATTAACTGGAGTAAGTGCTCTGGACTTTTAGTGAGTCAGTGGCAGGTAAACTCCCTGCCGAAGGAGATGACATTGTATGTGTGGAGTACCACGCACCTCCTCTATCTGGGCGTGTACCTGAGTCCCACTGAGGATGCTTGGCCGTCAAACTGGCAGGAGTTGGAGACGAAAGTGGTTGCCCGGTTGGGGCGCTGGTCAGGCCTGCTTGGAGTTCTTTCCTTTCGGGGGAAGATGCTGGTCATGAACCAGCTGGTGGCCTCCATGTTATGGTACCGGCTGGCTACTCTTGTCCCCCCCTTTGCTACAGCTTTACAGAAGAAGCTGGTAGATTTCTTTTGGGGAAATAGGAAGCACTGGATTTCCGCGGCGGTCCTGAGTCTCCCGTTAGAGGAGGGCGGCCAGTCCTTGGTATGCGTGCATACCCAGGTGGCGGCTCTCCATCTCAGGACTCTGCGGAGATACATGTATGTAGAGAACCCTCCCAGATGGCACGCTCTGGCCACGTATTTTTTCCGTCAGGGTCGTTGCCTAAGGGGGGTCTCGCGGCTCCCGGTGGCGGACATCAGTCGACTCGCTCTAAGGGGCTTGCCTGTCTTCTACAGGGATGTGCTAAGAGTGAGGAATTTGGCTGTTTTCAGCCAGCGTGTTGCTCCACAAGGGGAGGGGGTTGTCATGGCTGCGGGAGTGGCCAGTCCTCACCCTGTCTTGGCGGGTGTCGAGGAGAGGCAGGCGCCTAGAATGGTTTTGATAGAGCCTACCCCCGCCCCGTCAGATCTGCTCATCGGGCCTAGGCTCCGGGATATTTCTCGATCACCGTCTCCACACAATCTGAGATGACCAGCATGCCATTTCGTGATGCAAAGAGACGCACACTGTACATGATGCTCCTGCACATTCTGCACCTCCTTGCCTTCGTCTCCCGTCCCGACACACCATGGCGGATGGTGTTACCACCCGAAGGCGGGGGAGGTCCCCAGTGGGGGTCCTTCTATAAGATAGTTGTTCCCCATTACATTGGGGACCTGGGGTGGAGAGTGCTGCACAGAGCAGTGGTATGTAACAAACTTTTGAGCCGGTTCACGGGCTCGTCGCCGCCTGTATCTTCTGCGGAGAGGAGGAGACCGTGTTCCACGTGTATATGGAGTGAGAGAGGTTACTGCCCTGTACCAATATCTGAAGGGGTTGTTCCTCAAGTTCTGGTTGCATTTTAGTCCCACAATCCTCGTGTTCGGACACAAGGAGTGGGGAGAGCCGAGTTGGGGGGGACTTACCTGTCAGTTTGCTTCTGGGCCCAGCTAAGATGGGTCCAGGCAGCGGGCGGTCGATGGTCAGGCTAGAGTCGGCTGCCTGCCCCTCTTTCAGGCCTACGTCCGTGCACGTGTGTCCCTGGAGAGGGAACACGCGGTGTCCACAGGACTCTGGAGGCCTTCCGTCAACGCTGGTCACCGCGTGGGGTTGAGAGTATTGTAAACAATGAATGTACTGTTGTACTATAATGATTTTTTTTGATATAGTGTAAGTGTGAGTCTGTCTGTCTGTGTGTGTGTCTGTGTTTGTGAGGCTGTGTGAGAGTCTGTGTGTCTGCATGTGTGAGTGTTTGAGTGTGTCTGAGGTTCTGTGTGTGTGAGTCTGTGTGTGTGTGTGAGGCTGTGTCTGTGTGTGTGGGGCTGTGTCTGTGTGAATGAGTCTGTGTGTGAGTCTGTGTGTGTGTGTGTCTGTGTGAGTGTGTGTGTGCATGTGTGTGTCTGTGAGTGAGTCAGTGTGCGTGTGTGTGTGTCTGTCTGTGTGTGTGTCTGTCTGTCTGTGTGTGTCTGTGTGAAAGTCTGTGTGTCTGTGTGTGTGAGCTTGTGTGAGTGTTTGAGTGTGTCTGAGGGTCTGTGTGTGTGAGTCTGTGTGTGTGACTGTGTATGTGAGTCTGTGTGTGAGTCTTTGTGTGTGTGAGTCTGTGTGTGTGTGTATATGTGTGTGTGTGTGAGTCTGTGTGTGTGCGTGAGTGTCTGTCTGTGTGTGTGTGAGAGTCTGTGTGTGGTGGAGGGTGTGTGTGTGATCAACAAATAACAAATAGTACAAATAATATAGTCTTTCGTAGATCAGAGCTTATTTGTTGTTTAATAGCCGGATGGCTGTCAGGAAGAAGCTGTTCCTCAATGTGGATGTTACAGTTTTCAGTTTACAAAAGTCGGACGTGACTCCAGAAGTCGGGCATAAGTCAGTCAGTCCACAAGCCGTGATTCAGTCTGTCAGTCCAGAGACCATGAGTTAGTCGCAAGGCACTGAGTGAGTCGAGAGGCCATGAGTAGGTTGCTCACCGTACCACCCCCCCCCCCCCCCCCCCCGCACTGACATCCCCCACCTCAAAACGCTGCCCTACGTCTGGCTAGATGATGCTCCCCGCCCTGAAGCCGCCCACTTCCCCCGTTGCAGGACACCCCCCTCCCTCAGCAGCCCACGAGAGCCCCCGCCTGAAGCTGTCCCCCTACCTCAGCTGCAGGACATTTGCCACCCCGACAACCCCCACCTCAAAAAATTGTTTAGCACAAATTCTTTGAGGATTGAGAGTTACAAGAAAACAATGGAATTATTTTGTTTGCCACAACCAAGAAATGGAAGGATGCACCTTGATGATGACAATCCAGAATTGCTGCAGGAATTGCTATACGATAGAACTGAATAACAGCAATTTGTTCAGGAGAATGGGCCCCTGCTGAATGCTGAGCAGAGAGCAGTGCATGCACTCAATTTAACAGAAGGTTAAACAGAATTTAAGAAATTCCCCTTAAGCAAGGGGAAAATTCCCCTTAAGAAATTCCCCATTCAATCAAGTTTAGCTAGGACGATCCATAAAGCACAAGGAAAATCAATGCATAAGTTGTTGATCTACCTTGACAGAAGGTATTTCAGCATAGCAAACTATATGTGTCCCTTAGCCAAGGAGAGATGGAAATGTCAAAGTGTTCCTGAAGGATGGAACATCGACCAAGAATGTTGTTATTAAAAGCGTGCTGCGTTGAATGATGACTTCTGAGCTAAATTCTCAGATTTTCTTTGTTAAAATTTGACCGCTGAATCTCTCTATATTTAAATTGTCTTTTTTTTTATCTACAGCAAAGAGACATAAAGACGCAGTGAACAGCAACAAGAGACACAACAAGAAATGACTTAATAATTCTCATCTTTAACGTATAAATTATTCTTATATTTTAAGTCATTCACATTTTAAACTTTAATAAATCCTTTTTCCACTTATCAACCACTAAGAAGATGTTGTGGGGAGTTGGACTGAATGCGTGGGGGGGGAGGGGAATAGCAAGGAGCAAGGAGTGGGAGGGTGAACGGAGCAGGGGTGACTGAGTGAACTGGCAGTGTACCAGGCATGAGTGACTGCACTGCCAGCCCACCAGCCGTGAGTGACTGCACTGCCAGCCCATGAGCCGTGAGTTTGCGAACTGCCAGCCCACCAGCTGTGACTGAAGTGCCAGCCCACCAGCCATGAGTGACTGCACTGCCAGCCCACCAGCCATGACTGCACTGCCAGCTCACTAGCTGAGTGACTGCAATGCCAGCCCACCAGCCGTGAGTGACTGCACTGCCAGCCCACCAGCTGTGAGTGACTGCACTGCCAGCCCACCAGCCGTCAGTGACTGCACTGCCAGCCCACGAGCCGTGAGTAAGTGAACTGCCAGCCCACCAGCTGTGACTGAACTGCCAGCCCACCAGCCGTTGGTGACTGCACTGCCAGCCCACCAGCTGTGAGTGACTGCACTGCCAGCCCACCAGCTGCGAGTGACTGCAGTGCCAGCCCACCAGCCGTGAGTGACTGCACTGCCAGCCCATGAGCTGTAAGTGAACTGGCAGCCCACCAGCTGTAAGTGACTGAAGTGCCAGCCCACTAGCTGTGAGTGACTGCACTGCCAGCCCACCAGCCGTGAGTGACTGCACTGCCAGCCCACCAGCCATGAGTAAGTGAACTCCCAGCCCACCAGCCGTAATTCACTGAACTGCCAGCCCAATAATCCATTCAGTCCACCCGCTCCCCCTTCTCTCTAACAGAGTCTGTCACCTGTTTTGGGCAGAATTTCTGGCAGTATCTCAGCTGCCAGCCTGCCAGGTCTGAGTGACTGTACTGCCTGGCCTCAGTGACTGAGCTGCCAGCCCAATAATCCATTCGTCCCACAATGTGCATACTAGCCCTCTGGAAACCAGTCCCTTCGGCCCACAACACCCATACTAGCGCAACAGAAAGCCCCCACCCCTCCCACTGGCCAGCAATATTGGAACAGGGGAGAAGTGGAATATTACGTTGGGTGACCAGCCCTCCCGTGTGATGCTGGGACCCAACGGATCCCACTTTGTCTAGTATAATCTATATCTTTTCTCCAGAGATGCTGCCTGACCCGCTGAGTTACTCCAGCACTCTGTGAAACGTCACCTATCCATGTTCTCCACGGATGCTGCCCGACCCACTGAGTTAATCCAGCACTTTGTGTCTATTTTCCCTTCACCCATCTCCCCAAGCCCACTCTCCCCCCCTTCTTTCCACCCATAAACCTTTCTCTGCCTTTACATTTCACTCCTCTTTCAAATCTGCTCTACTTATCTACATGCATTCTTCTTCTTAACATTTTAGTCATAGAATGATTGAGTGTGGAAACAGGCCCTTCAGCCCAATCTGCCCACACCGACCAACATGTCCCATGTGAACTAGTCCCACTTACACGCGTTTGGCCCATCTATATTACTAAAAGTAAGATCTTGACCGCTTTTGATTCGCTCTGCTGTGATTTTGGAGAGAACGGCGCCACCTACGGCCGTCATTCTTGGCCACCTCGCTCAGAGCCCCCCTCCGCCGCACTGGACCGGAGGATGTCTCCTATCGATCAAAAATCAGATAGATATTAATGTTTTAAAAAATGTCACCGTTCTCTCTGCTGCCCCCACTGGCGGCAGGGGGGAGGGACTATAAAACCCGGAAATGTCGTGCCTTACTCAGTCTCTGCCATACGGCGGAAGCGAGAAGGTCACTGCTCTCTGAGCTGCGTTAAACACTGAACGCACGTCTACTCGACGGTGAGTCCCCTCAATGTCGTTGTAAAGTGCCTGCTGCCAAATTGTTTCCCTTGCCTTTTAAAAAATCGTTTGTGATCAGTTTAAACCAATACCTTACATAGACTGCGGAGGCCTCAATGGGCCCCGACCTCTGGTGAACATAGAGGAAGAGGACTGAACTTCCCTCACAGTAGAAAATGTTGATTCCGCTGTATGTGTCTGTGTGTGTGTGTGTGGGGGGGGTCGTTTATGTTAAATTCTATAGTGTGTTGTGTTTTCTTTTTAGTTGTATGGCTGTATGGCAACCCAAATTCTTCTATGTACAGCACTTTGGCTTCAACGTGAGTTGCATTTAAATGAGCTATATAAATAACGTAGAAACATAGAAAATAGGTGCAGGAGTAGGCCTATCGGCCCTTCGATATGATCATGGCTGATCATTCAACTCAGTATCCTGTACCTGCCTTCTCGCCATACCCCCTGATCCCTTTAGCCACAAGTGCCACATCTAACTCCCTCTTAAATATAGCCGATGAACTGGCCTCAACTACCTTCTGTGGCAGAGAATTCCAGAGACTCACCACTCTCTCTAACATTGATTGATGGGATGATTGGCCAACTTAGAGAACTTAAGGACGTCTGTGAGATACATAGACACATCGAAAATAGGTGCGGGAGTAGGCCATTTGGCCCCTCGAGCAAGCACCGCCATTCAATGTGATCATGGCTGATCATCCAAAATCAGTACCCCGTTCCGGCCATTTCCCCCATATCCCTTGATTCCGTTAGCCTGAAGAGCTAAATCACTCTTGAAAACATCCAGTGAATTGGCCTCCATTGCCTTCTGTGGCAGAGAATTCCACACATTCACAACTAGTTAGGGACTAGTTGGAGACCCTTCTTCCCTAACCAGTCTGAAGAAGTGTCTCGACCTGAAACGGCCTCCATTCCTTCTCTCCAGAGATGCTGCCTGTCCTGCTGAGTTACTACAGCATTTTGTGCCTGTCTGTAAGCTGTTTGAATCTGAAACTAAACCACAGCAGTGCTCAGATGAACCCACGTCTTAAAGAAGGTACAGGAGCCGAGAACATGATCTGCACAGCGGTAGAGCTGCTGCCTCACAGCACCAGAGACCCGGGTTTGATCCTGACTACAGTGCTGTCTGTGCTGAGTTTGAAAGTGTTCCCTGTGACTGCGTGGGTATTCTCCGGGTGTCTCGGTTTCCTCCCATATCTCCCCCTTCTCCACCAGTCTAAAGGGT
Organism: Raja brachyura; assembly: GCA_963514005.1. The sequence goes on from OY740784.1 coordinate 441,911, forward strand.
CGCCTGTTCATTCCCCCCACAGATGCTGCTCGACATTCTGATTTCCTCCAGCACTCTGTTTTACCGACAAATGTGCACTCCTGACTGGTTTTAGTTTAGATACCTCGCAGCTGCGTACAGGCCCTTTGGCCCATCGAGTCCGTGCCGACCAGCGAACACCCCGTATTCTTTTTCTATCCTACACACATTAGCGCCAATTTACAGAAGCCAATTAACCTAAAAACCTGAGGCACAAAAACCTGGAGTAACTCAGCGGGATGAGCGGCACCTCTGGAGAGAATGAACGGGCGATGTTTTGGGTCGAGACCCTTCTTCAGACCCGAAATGTCACCCGGTGGAAACCCATGCGATCACGGGGAGACCGTACAAACTCCGTACAGATAGCGCCCAGAGTCAGGATCTAAACCCGGATCCCTAGCACTGTGATGCAGCAGAAACGCGCGGGCCGAGTGGCCTCTCTCTCTGTGTACCTGTCAGCAGCCGCATCAGACCCTCCACCTTCCCGATAGAGCGCCGCATGTCCCCTCTGCTCAACGGGCGGCGACTGCACGCTGTACCAAGTCACCCCGAGTCAAGCGGCGCACTGGGCTGGAGGAGAGAGCGAGATGCATTAGTGCGGGGCGCGGGGGTGCAGGCGAGGCGGGTTATGGTAAGGGGGCATAGGTGCGGAGAAATGCAGGGGGGGGAGGAAGATGCAGCGAAGAGAGAGAACGAGATGGGGGAGATGCGAGGAGAGAGGTGCGGGGAGGGGGAGAGATGGGTGGGGGAGGTGCAGGGAGTTGGTGAGGTGCGGGTAAGGGGGTGCAGGGAGGGGGGTGCAGGGAGGGGGAAAGGTGCCTTTTAAAAAACGTTTGTGTTCACAAAGTGAGTTGGGTGTGAAGTGGCTGCTGCCAAATTGTTTGCCTTGCCTTTTAAAAAACGTTTGTGTTCGCAAAGTGGGTTGGGTTTGAAGTGGCTTATGCCAAATTGTTTGCCTTGCCTTTTAAAAAACGTCTGTGTTCACAAAGTGGGTTGGGTGTGAAGTGGCTGCTGCCAAATTGTTTGCCTTGCCTTTTAAAAAATGTTTGTGTTTACAACGTGGGTTGGGTGTGAAGTGGCTGCTGCCAAATTGTTTACCTTGCCTTTTAAAAAACATTTGTTATCACAAAGTGGGTTGGGTGTTAAGTGGTTGCTGCCAAATTTCCCTTGCCTTTTAAAAAACTTGCAACAGTTTTCGGATGGATAAAGCGTGAATAAACATTTTATTAGATCAGGACAGTTTAATTGCAAAATTGGTGCTCATTCCGTGACTTCCACTTGGTGGCAAGGTGGCGCCGATGTCGTCATTTCCAGTTGGCGTCAAGATGGCGCTGACTGCGTCATTTCCGGTTCATTGCAAGATGGCGCTGACTGCAGAAGGCATAGTGAAGACATCGTTGAATAATTCAAGAGAGCTGACTGCTCTGTCTATGGTGAGTGTGTTTGTTGGACGTTATTTAAAGCGCGTTTTTGCTTCAGCAGCAGCTGCCTATACAGGAGGCTTTAAACGTTTGAATCATTCAGTTTACACACTGTATGTTTATCACGTTCTGAACTTACTTGGCATTTTAGTGTTGGTTGTGAGTCTGTGTGAGTGTGTGTATGTGTCTGTGTATGTGCATGTGTGTGTGTGTCTGATAGTGTGTGTGTGTGTTTCTGAGAGTCTGTGTGTGTGTGTGTGTGTGTGTGAGTCTGTGTGTGTGTGTGTGTGTGTGTGTGTGAGTGTCTGTGAGGTGGAGGGTGTGTGTGATCAACAAATAATAAATAGTACAAATAATATACTTTCGTAGTTCAGTGCTTATTAGTTATGTTTAATAGCCTGATGGCTGTCAGGAAGAAGCTGTTCCTCAATGTGGATGTTACAGTTTTCAGTTTACAAACGTCGGACATGACTCCAGAAGTCAGTCAGTCCACAAGCCGTGATTCAGTCTGTCAGTCCAGAGGCCATGAGTGAGTCAGTTAGTCCAGAGACCATGTGTTAGTCACAAGGCAGTGAGTCCAGAGGCTATGAGTGGGTCGTTCACCGCCCCCTCCTCCCCCCCACCACTGGCATCCTCACCTCAAGACGCTGCCCTCCGCTGGGCTATAGGATGCTCCCCCTCCTGAAGCCGCCCCTATCCCCTGCTGGATTCACAAATTCTTCAGTGAATCCAGAGGATTGAGAATTACACCAAATTACAACCGCTCAATCTCTCTATATTAAAATTGTAAGATGCTAAAGCTTGAAAACATGTCCCACCAGACACAGCAACAACTTATTGGATGAGGTGAGCGAGGGGAATGGGCAAGGGGGGAGGGGACAATGGTGGGATGGGGTGGAAGAAGGGGTGATGGGGAGGGGGTGGGCGGGGAGGAGTGATTTGGTGAGGAGTGATGTGGGGAGGAGGATGTGTGGGTTGAGGGGAGTGGGATGGGAGGAGGGGGTGAGAGGCGGGGGATGCGTGGAGATGGAGGGGGAAGGGGGTGGGGTGATGACGGAGTGGTGGAGGGGTAGAATGGGGAGTGGGGGGGATGGGAGAGGAGGAGTGGGAGAGTAGGTGAGGGGTGGGGGTGGGAAAGGGGTGGAAGGAGGGGTGGGGGTGATGGTGGGAGAGGGAGAGGGATGGGGGTAGGAGAGGGGTGGGGTGGGATGGGAGGGGAGGGGAATGGTGAGAGTGGGAGGGGTGGAGAGGTCTGAGAGCAGAGGCTCGGTGCTGGAGGATGGATCAGTGCCCCGTGTACACCAGGCAGATGGAGAGGTATCTGATCACCTACAGGTCCATGTAGACTCTGAGATCCCTCTCCCACTCCCTGCCCCTGGCCTCCCGGCGCCTCTCCTCCCTGCGGCTCACAGTCGCCACCCTGTGGACGCGGCCAGGAGTGCCGCGCGGCTGCTGCACCGCCTCGGGGTCCCGGGCCTGGAAGTGCGTGACCTTGGGCCGCGGACCCTTCTGGAAGCCCAGCCCCCGCTGGTCCCTCTTCAGCACGGTGCTGACGGGGAACTTGCGGCCCTTTCCGCAGGGGCCCAGGCCCGTCTCCCGGTCCCAGCCCTCCCGCAGCATCATGCGGAAGCCCACGTTGGTGTCGGGGATGGAGTAGTGTGTGGGTGCTGGAGCACTGCCCTTGCTCACAAGGTGCAGGGTGGATCTCTCATGTTGCTGCACGCTGTCCTCTCGGTATTCCAGCCCGCAAACCTGGCACAGCTTCCTCCTCCCCTCCTCCGGCCGATCCCTGCCAAGTGAACGAGAAACCATCCTTAGTTCAGGTCAGACACAAACTGCTGCAGTAACTCAGCGGGTCAGGCAGCATCTCTGCCGAGAAGGAATTGGCAACGTTTCAGGTCGAGACCCTTCTTCAGACTAAGCGCAGGCTTGGCGATTGCTTTGCCGAACACCTCAGCTTAGTCCGTCTTAACCTACTTGATCTCCCGGTGGCTCATCACTTCATCTCCCCTTCCCATTCCCAATCTGACTTTTCTGTCCTGGGCATCCTCCATTGCCAGAGTGAGGCCCAGCGTAAATTGGAGGAACAGCACTTCATATTTCCCTTGGGTAGTTTCCACCCCAGTGGTATGAACATTGACTTCTCTAATTCTAGATAGTCCTTGCTATCTCCCTCCTTGCCCTCCCCCTTCCCAGCTCTCCCACATAGCCTACTGATTCAGCCTCTTCCTTTCTTACCCCACATCAGTCTGAAGAAGGGTCTTGATCCGAAACGTAGCCTATTCCTTCCCTCTTTTGGGTCGAGATCCAATTCAGTTCAATTTAGTTCAGGATTAGTTTAGTTAAATTTAATTTAGTTCAGTTTCAGTTCAGGTCTGAAGAAGGGTCTCGACCCGAAACGTCACCCATTCTTTCCCTCCCGTTGAGTTACTCCAGCTTTTTGTGTCTATCTCAGTTTAGTTCAGGGTTTAGTTTAGTTTACTTTATTTTGGTATAGGAAGAAACTTGTAGATGAATAATGCATTAAAACGTATAATGGATCTTATAGAAAATTTCAAAATTATTCAGGGATTGGACACACTAGAGGCATGAAACTTGTTCCCGATGTTGGGGGAGCCCAGAACCAGGGGCCACAGTTTAAGAATTAGGGCCCTGTTTCTGGACATTCAGAAATTTAGAACTGTGACGAGGAAAAACATTTGTACCCAGAGAGTTGTGGAATTCCCTGCCTCGAAAGGCAATGAAGGCCAATGATCACAGTGAATGGCGGTGCTGGCTCGAAGGGCCGAATGACCTACTCCTGCACATATTGTCTCCCTGACCTGACGCAGACTGCCCCGAGAGATAGTGACCAGGAGGGGGCAGAGTGAGCTGGTGGAGGAGGAGGGAGGAACATGTCCTGTGTCTGAAGATAGACACAAAATGCTGGAGTAACTCAGCGGGACAGGCAGCATCTCTGGAGAGAAGGAATGGGTGACGTTTCGGGTCGAGACCCTTCTTCAGACCCTGCGTCCTACTGTGCTGGAAAGGGTGCCTGAGAGATTCGCCAGGACTCTGCAAGAAATCGCAGCGAGTTGTGGACGCAGCTCAGACCATCACACAAACCAACATCCCTTCTCTCCAGAGATGCTGCCTTTCCTGCTGAGTTGCTCCAGCTCTTTGAATCTATCTCCCTTCCATTGACTCAATTTATACCTCACGCTGCCTCGGCAAGGCCAGCAGCATAATCAAGGACCAGTCTCATCCCTAGTAGAGAAAAAATGCTGGAGAAACTCAGCGGGCGAGCAGCATCTATGGAGAAAAGGAATAGGCCACATTTCTGTTTAGGACCCTTCTTCAGGCGACATCTCGATCTAAAGCGTCGCCTATTTCTTCTCTCCATAGATGCTGCCTCACCTGCTGAGTTTCTCCAGCATTTTATGACTACTTACGATTTTTCCAGCATCTGCAGTTCCTTTTTAAACACCAGTCTCACCCCGGTCACTCCCTCTTCTCCCCACTCCCATCAGGCAAGAGGTACAGAAATGTGAAAACGCACACCTCCAGATTCAGGGACAGTTTCTTTGCAGCTGTTATCAGGCAACTGAATCATCCTACCACAACTGGAGAGCAGTCCTGAACTACTATCTACCTCTCTGGTGACCCTCGTACTAACTTTGATCGATCTTTACTGGTTTTGCACTAAAAGTTATTCCCTTAGCATGCATCTACACCGTGGATGGCTCGATTGTAATCATCTATTATCTTTCCGCCGAATGGTTTGTTTGTACCTCAGCACACATGACAATAAACAATACTAAATGGATGTTACCTGGGTTTGAGGTACAGGGAGAGTTTGGGAGGCTGCTACTTATTTCCTTGGAGCATAGGAGCGCCAAATAACCTCTGATCTACATAGACTTGGGGAAATGATGGTGGCGCAGCGGTAGAGTTGCTGCCCCACAGCGCTAGAGACCCGGTTTTGATCCCGATTCCGGATGCTGTCTGTACGGAGTTTGTATGTTTCCCCTGTTACCTGCCTGGGTTTTCGGTTTCCTCCCATTCCAACGACGTGCACCTGTTTCTGTGCTGTATCTGTAAACTAAATTTGTTTGGTGTGTGTGTGTGTGTGTGTGTGTGTGTGTGTGTGTGTGTGTGTGTGTGTGTGTGTGTGTGTGTGTGTGTGTGTGTGTGTGTGTGTGTGTGTGTGTGTGTGTGTGTGTGTGTTCTGAACTTTTTTCTCATTTATTACACAGTTTACAGTGTACTATGTTTACATATTGTGTTGTGCTGCTCCTGGTAAGAATATCATCGTTCTACCTGGGACATGTGACAATAAAAGACTCCTGAGGTAGAAGGGTGAACTTATTAAGGTCTACAAGATCATGAGGGGCATGGATAAAATGAACACTTGCAGTCTATCACCAGGGTAGAGGTTTCAAACCCTAGAGGGCAATCCGAAAAATCACCTGTGCATGTTCTCCACAGATGCTGCCTGACCCGCTGAGTTACTCCAGCACTCTGTGAAACATCACCTATCCATGTTCTCCACAGATGCTGCCTGACCCGCTGAGTTACTCCAGCACTCTGTGAAATGTCACCTCTCCATGTTCTCCACAGATGCTGCCTGAACCTGAGTTACGCCAGCACTCTGTGAAACGTCACCTATCCATGTTCTCCACAGATGCTGTCTGACCCGCTGAGTTACTCCAGCACTCTGTGAAACATCACCTATCCATGTTCTCCACAGATGCTGCCTGACCCGCTGAGTTACTCCAGCACTCTGTGAAATGTCACCTATCCATGTTCTCCACAGATGCTGCCTGAACCTGAGTTACTCCAGCACTCTGTAAAACGTCACCTATACATGTGCTGCAGAGATGCTGCCTGACCCGCTGAGTTACTACAGCACTCTGTGTCCATTTGTTTAACAATAAGCACTCTCGACTCTCTCAATAAACGTTCCCTGACACCTTGCAACACATAAATATCCTTCCTTAAATGCAGAGATGAATTCTGAATACAGCTCCAAATGTATTCCACCAATGCCCTACATAAATGAAGTATAACCTAGTTTCAACAGCTAAGTTACAGAGATAGGTTGAATAAGTTAGGTCTTTATTCTCTGGAGTGCAGAAGGTTAAGGGGGGACTTGATAGAGGTCTTTAAAATGATGAGAGGGATAGACAGAGTTGATGTGGACAAGCTTTTCCCTTTGAGAATAGGGAATATTCAAACAAGAGGACATGACTTTAGAATTAAGGGACAGAAGTTTAGGGTTAACATGAGGGGGAACTTCTTTACTCAGAGAGTGGTAGCGGTGTGGAATGAGCTTCCAGTGGAAGTGGTGGCGGCAGGTTCGTTGGTATCATTTAAAAATAAATTGGATAGGCATATGGATGAGAAGGGTATGGAGGGTTATGGTATGAGTGCAGGCAGGTGGGACTAAGGGAAAAAAGTTGTTCGGCACAGACTTGAAGGGCCGAGATGGCCTGTTTCCGTGCTGTAATTGTTATATGGTTATATGGTTAACCTCCTTTGATAAATACAAAATGCTGGAGTAACTCAGCGGCTCAGGCAGCATCTCTAGAACATGGATAGGTTACGTTTTGGGTTGAGACTCTTCTTCAGACTGAAGACCAACTAAAAATATCTCTTGCCTGTTTTCCCCAGAGATGCTGCCTGACTGAAGGGTCTCGACCCGAAACGCCATCTGTCCAGAAGTTCCAGGAGCAGAAGTAGGCCATTCGGCTCATTAAGTCTACCCTGTCATAAAATCATGGCTGATCTATCTTTCCTTTTCAACCCCATTCTCCCAGCTTCGCCCCATATATCCTGACACCCGTACTAATCTATTAAACCTGTCCATTTTCTCCAGAGATGCTGCCTGACCCGCTGAGTTCCTCCAGCATTTTATGTCCATCTTTGTATAAACCAGCATCTGCAGTTCATTTTTATGTTAACCTCTGAAGAAGGGTCTCGGCCCGAGACGTCATCCATTCCTTCTCTCCAGAGATGCTGCCTGTGTCATATTATCTGCCCAGCACTGCCATTCAATGTGATCATGGCTGATCATCCCCAATCAGTACCCCGTTATTGGCTTTTCCCCATATCCCCTGAGTCTGCTATATTTAAGAGCTCTATCAAGCTAACTCCTGAAAGTATCCAGAGAAGTGGCCTCCGCCACCCTCTGAGGCAGTGAATTCTACAGACTATCTATCTGTGTCTATTTGTGTCTATCCTTTATTATAACCTTCCGATTTGGAAATGTGCATGTGAGGGAAAGAGGGTGCGGGTTTCCGCAGAGGCACTGCCAAGCCCAGACCACCAAGAGCCTCATACCTGCGGTCTTCTTGTTCCTCTGGACGAGTGTGATATTCCTCCAGAGCAGTGACGATTTCTGCATGTCCAGCCTGTCGGGCCAAATCCAGAGCATCGCGTCCCGTGCAGTCACACACGCCGACCCATGCAGCTCCAAGACTCAGCAAGCACCTCACTGCTTCCAGCTGCCCACTGTATGCTGCACACATGATGGCAGTCCAGTAGTAACTGTCCCGGAAGTTGATATCGCTGGCTCCTGTCTCCAGCAACCTCCGAAGCATTTTTAGGTCCCCGTTCTGAGCAGATTTCAGCAGCAGATGCCCGTTCCTCTGCCCTCCCTCGACCTGATGCCCGCTGGGGACACCTGTCCGTGGTCTCCTCCGCTCGGCCTTGTGTTTACGGACTGCGCTGGTGCTGGTTCTTGCCTGGCTGCTGGTGCTGGCCTGGCTGCTGGAAGCAAGGACGCTCTCATAGAAGCTCCTGGCCTGCTCCCCGTTCAACCCTCCATCCCTGGGGAGGGGATAGCAGGGTACACGCCTCTCGCCATCCCTCCAAGCGTCTCCATCCTCCACCGCCCGGGTGAAGCTGATCAGCTGCCGGCGGCTCATTGCAAGCAGAAGCTTTTCACTGTACCTCGGTCAACAATATCCCAACTGAGCAGCCTGTCCCGATGGTGCCAGCGCACAACTTCAGAGCAGGAATAAAACAAGCATCAATGATCTCGGTCTTGTGCCCCACACATAATAATTCCTCAGATCTCTGCAAGGAGTCAATGGCTTGGAGTTCATTCATGAGAGGATTATATCCACTGCTGGAGATCTCTTAAGTCTCAAGGTGTGTCTGGAGAAGGTTCTCGGCCCACAACGTCACCTATTGTTTCTCTCCACAGATGCTGCTCGACCCACAGAGTTTCTCCAGCATTTCTGTCTACCATCCACTGCTGGAGATCCTTTAAGCCTCTGGTTGTTCAGCAAGGTGTCTCTGGACAAGGGTCTCGGCCCAGAATGTCACCTGTTCCTTTCTCTCCACAGATGCTGCTCGACCCGCTGAGTAACTGCAGGATTTGGTGACTGTCTTCGGTGTGAAGCTGCAAAGGCAGGTCCTTGCTCCACAGCAGCGAGGGGTGATGCGGTCAGGGGGAGGGAGGGAGAGGCTGCTGTTGTTTGTGGGTCTGTTGGCCTGGGAGACAAGGCAAGGCTGTACAACTCCAGGACCAGGCTGTGGGGTCCCGGGCTAGGCCGCTGCCCCGCCGCAAGGAGCAGAAATCCAGCCCCAGGCAGCGGATCAACTCCAGGCCCAGGCAGCAGGTTCCGGGCTAGGCCGCGCCGCGGGGGTTGCTGGGAGTTGTAGTCCGCCATTGCCCGGAAGTGGCCGCGATGGCGACGGAGGTGGGGGGGTGGTGGGGGGGGGGGAGGGGAGACCAGCGTCAGTTGGGCCACTGACAGCAACGTTGTGGAGACCAAAGATGATGGAGGAGCAAGATGCGCCGCTCAGTGGAAATAATGGACCGGTGTGTAGTACGTAACGGAACGTCACGGCCGCCATTTTAGCGGAATGTCTCCCGCCGTGTGATCCGCCCCAGAGCCACAGAGCAGTTGCAAGCAAAGATCATAGAGCAGCAAGATGCATTAGAAAGTTATTAGATTTATTTGTAATAGATCTTTACTTTCGATCCCTCTCTATCCCCTCTCTTCTCGCTATCTCCCCCTCTCGATCTTTCTCTCCCTTTCTCCCGATGTTTCTCTCCCTCTCTTCTCTCGATCTCCCTCCCTCCCCTCTCCCCCTCCTTCCTTCCCTCTCTCTCCCTCCCCCTCCTTCCTAACCCCCTTCCCTCTCTCTCCCTTCCCTCTCCCCTCTGTTCTCACGATCTCCCTCCCTCCCCTCTCCTTCCTTCCCTCTCTCCCTCCCCTCCTCCCTTCCCTCTCTCTCCCCCCCTCCTCCTCCCTTCCCCCTTCCCTCTCTCCCCCTTCCCTCTCCCCTCTGTTCTCACGATCTCCCTCCCTCCCCTCTCCTTCCTTCCCTCTCTCTCCCTCCCCCCCCTCCTCCTTCCTTCCCTCTCTCTCCCTCCCCTCTCCCCCTCCTTCCTTCCCTCTCTCTCCCTCCCCTCTCCCCCTCCTTCCTTCCCTCTCTCTCCCCCTCCCTTTTCCCTCTCCCCTCTGTTCTCTCGATCCCTCTCTCTCCCCTATCTTCTCTCGATCTCTCTCCCATCTCTCCCCCTCCCTCCCCTCTCCCCCTCCCCCCTGTTCCCCCATCTCCCTCGCATCTTTCCTCCCCAACCCCCACCTTTGCGTAGTTTCCCTTGCACTGCATAGTACAGCTTCCCTTGTATTGCTTTAACACACACTGTGCACACAATTACAGGCACACACAAACACACATTCACATAAATATATGGTGGGACAGATAGAATAGCTTATTAAAATTTTCTTACAAAGACCATTATGTAATTTATTTCTATCCTCTTTTAGGCCTAAGGCATAGCAGGGCTGCCAACTCTCACACAGAGGGAAGGGAGGGAGAGAGGGAAATTGAGAAGAGAGGGGAGAGAAGGAGATCGAGGGGAGAGAGAGCGATAGAGAGAAGAGGGGGTGATCGAGAGAAGAGAGAGAGATAGCGAGAAGAGAGGAGATAGAGAGGAATCGAGAGGTAAGTAAAGATCTATTACAAATAAATCTAATAACATTCTAATGCATCTTGCACCTCTATAATCTTTGTTTGCAACTGCTCTGTAGCTTTGGAGTGAATTACACAGTGGGAGATCGAGAGACAAAGATTATAGAGAAGCCTAATTTCCCAATGATGTAGACGCCATAGTCGACGCCATCTCTGGTCCGCTTACATGGCGTTGACAATCACACATGTGATACTACGCCTTTTCCACTGAGTGGCGCATCTTGCTCCTCTATAATCTTTGGTGGAGAGTTGCAGCAATCACGAATGGCAAGAACTGGTCTTGCTCAGCCGACGTTTAACCTCGGAGATTGAAGGCACAATGGCCATAAACTACCCCACCGACATCCTGGTGGAAATCTTCCCCAAAACACCATCCAGCATAAACCCCCCTTGCACTAGCCGGGTGGAGATGCCAGCATGGGATTAGTTTAGTTTAGTTTAGAGACACAGTGCAGAAACTGGCCCTTCGGCCCACCGAGTCCGTGCCGACCAGCGATCCCCACTCACTATCACTATCCCACACACACTGGGAACAATTTACAATTTTTACAGACGTCGTTAACCCACAAACCTGTTGGTCTTTGGATTTTGTCCGATGATACCGGCGTTTTCTGTTGTGTCGGGGCAGCGGATGCAGGCAGTGGGCGGTGAGATGCTGATGGGTGAACTGGACATCACCTCCGAATTGTTCATCCTGGACGAAGTGGACAGTGAGTACCGTTCCTCCTGAGCCTAACGCACGATGGGGACTGCTTGCTCACCTGTTCAGATTCACACGACAGTTGTTAATAAAGGGAGATACAAGGAATTGCAGATGTAGGTTTATACTACAATAAGACACAGAGTACTGGAGTAACACAATGTGTGATCAGACAGCACCTCTGGAGAACATGGATAAGCAACGTTTTGAGTAATAAGGGTCTCAACCTATCCATGTTCTCCACAGATGCTGCCTGACCCGCTGAGTTACTCCAGCACTCTGAAACGTGACCTATCCCTGTCCTCCACAGATGCTGCCTGACTCACTGAGTTACTCCAGCTTTTAATAAACCTTTGTAGAATTGTCTGAGTGGTTGGTCGAATTTAAGGTGCTAGGTTTAATATTGGATTGTTGTAGCCAGGAAATGGTACAATTTGCGTGACTTTTATTGTAAACGTCATCAGGTTCAAGAGTTCACAAATGTCCACAAATTTTCTGTATATTTTCTTTACGAAGCATGTTCGGATTTCTGTCCTTGGAGCGCAGGAGGCTGAGGGGTGATCTGAAAGAGGTGCATGAAATCATGAGGGGAATAGATCGGTGAGTGTACAATGTATTTTACCCAGAGAGGATGATTTACTGCCACGAGCTGCCAGAGGAAGTTGCTGAGGCAGATCCATGAAAAGATTAAAAAGACATTTGGACAGGTACATGGATCGGAAAGATTTAAAAGGATTTGGGCCAAATGCGGGCAGGATGAGGCATCTTGCTCGGTGTAAATAAGCAATTCACAAACTCTTAAAGTGTGCAACATCTTTTAATGATAGCACAGGGTATTACATACATCCTCAAGCACTGGCTACGTTCTTCTACTGAACTGGACCCAGGAAGGGGAAGGCGTCATGATTGATGTTAACTAGGCGGGGTTAATGGTACTGAGGTATCTATGTTATTGGTTGCATGTAAAAACCATCTACATCCTTCCCCTTAGAAAATCAAAACAGACTGTTGTCACAACCACAGAATTAAACAGCAGAATTAAACAAAATCACCATAATGAACAGGTGACTTACTAATCCGGCCCGAGCGCGTACGGATGTCTCCCCCTTCCCCTGGAGGAGCAGAAAAAACCGGAGGACACGAGACAGCAGGGGAACCAGGGAAGGGCGGTAGGGTTGGGGAAACAGGAGAGGGAGAACCGCGACCGGCAACAGGTGACCCCGCAGAGGGGAACCGGGCGCTCGATATGGGGATCGAGGCATGCAGGGAACACTGGCCGGGACAGCATACCAGCCGGCTGCTGGTATGAGAGTGGCGGGGCATAGGGTCCCGGAGCCTGCGGCTTCGGCTCATTAACCGCAAGCAAGTGTTGTCGGCTTCTACGGTACATGGTTCCCTCATAGTCGACCAGATACGAACGAGGTGAGTCGGCCACCCCAACCATGGTAGCCAGACGGGAATAACCACTGGCGGTTTGCAACCGAACAACCTGTCTAGGCAACGCCGCTGGCTGTCATGTTTTTCTTGAATGCGCCTCTGCACGGAGGCGGGCTCCAGCACCCGAGGTTTCAGCTGGCGCTGGGCAATCGGGATGGTAGATCTGGTTGTTCTGGACATCAGATGCTGAGCAGGGGACCTCATGGCTGGATCCCTGGAAATGTTCCTGAGGTTCAGGATGTCCAAATACAAATCAGAGTTGGACAGCCTCGCCTGCTCCATCAGAAGCTTGGCTCTGCGGACGGCCCGTTCAGCAAGGCCGTTGCTCTGTGGGTACTCCGGGCTGCTGGTGAAATGCACGAAATTCCATTTGTCGGCAAAACTCTTGAACTCTCGCCTGGTAAACTGCCTTCCATTGTCAGTCTGCAGCCTGACAGGGGACCCAAACGTGAAGAAGTGTTTCCGCAGCTTCCGGATCACCATCTCCGACGCGAGGGATGTCAGTAAATCCACTTCAAACCAGTTCGAGTACGAGTCGACCAGGACAAGGTAGTGGTTACCACGCCACTCGAAGATGTCGGCAGCCAGCGAGGACCAGGCCAAGGCAGGGGCGGGCTGTTGCAGCAGGGGCTGTCGCTGCTGGTGTGGTGCAAGGTTGTTGCACGTGGAGCAGGCAGAAACACGGTCTCGAATATATTTGGCCATTCCAGGCCAGTAGAATTGGCACTGAGCATGGGCGAGTGTTGCGTTGACCCCAGGGTGTCCGCTATGGGCTGCGCAGTGGTAAAAATCGAACAGGGAGGACGGAACTACCACTTTATGTCCCTTAACGATAACGCCATTCTGGAGCACCAGTTCGTGGCGGACCAGGAAGAAAGGCTGTGTTTCAGACGGCGCAGCGGAGCGCTTTGTTGGCCACCCTGATTTAATCACAGAGGCAAGCCGCTGCAAAACTGGATCGGCAGCGGTGTGCTCGGCCAAAAGCTGCAGCTGCTTGGTGGGAATAAAATTGACGCCCAGTACGAGCAAGTCCTCTGTTTCGTAGGGGTGGCGAGCACAGGAGGTCCGCGGGGCGCGCGATAAGGTGTCCGCAATGTGCATCTCGGTGCCTTTTCTTGTAGATGACATCGAAATCAAAGCGCTGGAGCTGCAGCATCATACGCTGCAGCCTGACAGGGGCAGCGTGAAACGGCTTGTTCAGGATTGTCACCAGTGGCTGGTGGTCGGTTTCGACCGTAAATCTGCTGCCAAACAGGAAGTCTCTGAACTTGGAGCAGGCAAACATCACCGCGAGCAGCTCCTTCTCGATCTGAGCGTACCGCTGCTCGGTGTCGGTCATGGTGCGGGAGGCATAGGGGACAGGATGTAACGATCCATCGACAGACTGAAGGCAAGCCGCACCCAGACCGAACTTAGAAGCGTCACAGGTGACGGTGATGGGGCGACTCGCATCAAAGAATCGCAATGTCAGAGTGTTAATCAGTTTCGACTTGAGACAGTCAAACGCCTGCTGGTGCTGTGGGAGCCAGACCCAGGCGATATCCTTTTTTGTCAGCTGCCGCAGGGGAGCACTCAGCTCACTGAGGTTTGGTACAAACTTCCCAAGGTAGTTCACCATGCCCAAGAATCGTTGTAGACCTGGCACGTCGGTGGGGGCTGCCATCTCGGAGATGGCAGCTGCCTTCAAAGGATCGGGTTTTAGTCCGTTGGAGGTGAAAACGTGTCCAACATACGTGACTTCTGGGATACGAAACCGGCACTTCTTTGGATTCAGCTTCAGGTTGGCCTTTCGCGCCCGATCCAGGACGCAGTGGGGGTTCAGGTTGTGCTCGGCAATGTCCTTCCCATAGACCAGGATATCATCCACGATGATGGCACATGGCAGGTCTGAGAATATCTGCTCCATCGTTCGCTGGAACACCTCGCTAGCGGAATTGATGCCGAATGGCATTCGCAGAAACTTGAATCTGCCAAACAGTATGGCGAAGGTCGTCAGGTCAGAAGACGCTTTGTCCAATGGGATCTGCCAAAACGACTTCTTAGCGTCTAGGACCGAAAAGATGGTGGCTTGCCCGACCTGAGCTGCCACGTCCTCCACAGACCGAATGGGGTAGTGTGGTCGCCTGATGGCAAGGTTTAAGTCCTTCGGGTTGATACACACACGTATATCATTCTTGTCTTTCTTCATCGTGGCAACCATGGTGGAGACCCAATCGGTGGGCTCGCTAACCGCTTCTAGCACCCCCTTTTCGACCATGTTGTTAAGCATCGCCTCGACCTTGTCTTTCTTGGCGTGGGACACCCTGTGAGGTACGCGAACCACAGGTTGTACGTTCGGGTCAACGGAAATATGGTATGTCAGTGGTAACCTTCCCAGGTCATCGTTGAACAGGTCCTGGTATTCTGCAACCGGGTTAAACGACAGTTGCACTTTGTGGACCGTGCGGTCGAAGGACACCAGGCCAAGATCTTGGCACGCACGGTTTCCCAGCAGGGTAACATAGTCAAAGTTCAAAACATAGAAAATCGGGTTTCTCGTGGCCTTTTGCAGCACGCAAGTTAAAGTGGCCCTCCCCACAGGCCTTAGAATTTCTCCACCATAGGCATGCAGAGTAGCATTGTCAGCGACCAGGGGCTCATTATTCCTTATCTTGTTGAAAAGATTTATTGACAAAACGTTGACCTTCACACCAGTGTCTAACTTTGCAGGGAAGGTTAATTTATTGACAGTCACAGATACGGAGGGATCAGGACGTTGGCCAGGTGCCTGGTGGAGGGTAAACACATTCGAATCCTCGGGAGAATTAATTGGATCTGCATCATAGGATTCAGCTATGTCGGGCTGTGAGTCGTAACTGCTGTCAGATTGTTTCAGCATGTTTAGACTGGGTCTGGAAATCTGTACCTGTCTCCCACGGGAACGGAAGGAATGACAGAGAAGTAATTCAGTTTTTTACAAAAATTACAGGCCATGCCATAGGCAGGGCACGTCGACAGTCTGTGGTGCATGTAGTTACAGTTTGGGCACCTTTTTGGGGGCACTTCATCAGGACCTGGGTTGGCACACGGCAGAAAAGGATTGTTTTCCATCCGAGGCTGTGGTCTCCTAAACCCAGCCAGGTTGACAGATTTATACAACCTGTCATACAATCATTGTCAGATGGCAATACAACGACCTCAGACAATCTGCAGGCATGCATGGCTTTTTCCAATGTTAGATCCGGATCCCTTAGAAGCTCACATCGCAGCTTCTGGTCACGCATGCCAGTTACTAAAATGTCTCTAGTGAGCTGGTCTGTCATGTCACCAAAACGGCACCGCTGGGCGAGATAACGCAAATCGGCAATAAAACATTCAACAGGTTCATCCGGCAACTGTCTCCTTGTAAAGAACCGTGCCCTCTCTAGAATGCAGTTCGAGGGCAGGTCACAAATCTCCCTGAACTTACATAGCAGGCAAGCGGGGTCACTGGCAGATTCTGCAGGAGTAATCACCACGTTGTTGTCGTCCAGGACCGCTGGAGCATAGGTGAAAGTTCTGGCTCTCTTCATGGCATCAGGTCTGACAAGGATGAGTAGGAGGGAGGCTTTGAGGGAATCAGGATCAGTGCGGTGTGCGACGTTGACAAAGTGGGTGAAATCAAATTCAAACGAGGCCCAGCGCTCAGAGACATCAGCATCAAAGACAAGTTGCACGGGCTTTCTGCAAGATGACGCCATGGTCAGAGAGATTAAGCACAAAAGGCACAAATCAAAAAAATAAATAAAACCCGATAGACAGGAGATGCAGGTGTCTTCCAGCTCCGACACCATGTAAATAAGCAATTCACAAACTCTTAAAGTGAGCAACATCTTTTAATGATAGCACAGGGTATTACATACATCCTCAAGCACTGGCTACATTCTTCTACCGAACTGTACCCAGGAAGGGGAAGGTGTTTTGATTGTTGTTAACTAGGCGGGGTTAATGGCACTGAGGTAACTATGTTATTGGTTGCATATAAAAACCATCTACAACTCCCTTCACCAAGGAGGTGGGTATATGGAACAAGCTGCCAGAGGAGGTAGTGGAGGCTGGCACAATGGGATTTAGAAGATATTTGGACAGGACTATTTGGACTAATTGTCTGTATCTCTAATATACACTGAACTATTTATGCTGTTTAGTAAGGCTTTTACAATGCAATATGTTTACACAACTGTTGTGCTGCTACGTAACCCGCTCCATGACACACTTAGGAGCACCTTCAGCTACAGATTAGTTCCACCAAGATGCAGCACAGAATGCCACAGGAGATCCTGCTTCCCCGTGGCTATCAAACTGTACAACTACACCCCCTTCTGTCGTGGGAGGAACTGACTACCCCCCTCCCCCTCCCCAATCTTTACACATCCCCAATCCTTTGCACTCGTCACTTTAATTTCATGTTTCATGTTTAGTTTAGTTTAGAAGCGCAGAAACAGGCCCTTCGGCCCACGCCGACCAGCGATCCCCGCATATTAACACTAACCAGCGATCATCCCGTACACTAGCACTACTCCACACACTAGGGACAATTACAATGTTACCAAAGTCAATTAACCTACAAACCTGTACGCCTTTGGAGTGTGGGAGAAAACCAAAGATCTCTGAGAAAACCCATGCAGGTTACGGGGAGAACGTACAAACTCCATATAGACAGCACCCATAATTGGGATCGAGCCTGGATCTCCGGCGTGCATTTGCTGTAAGGCAGTAACACTACCGCTGCGCCACCATGACCACCTTTATCTTGTGTTTTTTGACTGTTGGCAGATCAATTTCCCTCCTGGGATAGATAAAGTTCAATCGTATCGTAAGTCGGTATTTAATTGTTCATTTTGTGACATATGAGTGGTGAGTCTCTGGAATTCTCTGCCACAGAAGGTAGTTGAGGCCAGTTCATTGGCTATATTTAAGAGGGCGTTAGATGTGGCACTTGTGGCTAAAGGGATCAGGGGGTATGGAGAGAAGGCAGGTACGGGATACTGAGTTGGATGATCAGCCATGATCACATTGAATGGCGGTGCAGGCTCGAAGGGCCGAATGGCCTACTCCCGCACCTATTTTCTATGTTTCTATGTTTCTATATGACAATAAAGCACTCTTGACACGTACATGGATAGGATAGGTATGGAGAGATATGGCGCAAGTGCAGGCACGAGGAACTAGTGCAGATGGAGCATGTTCTCCCCAGATGCTCCCTAGCATTTGTTGTTGCAGGTCAGGACGCTTCCGGTTTGAATGGGCCAGTGGAGTAGAAAAAATGCAAGGCAGTTGTTGCACCAAAAGTGGATTTAAAAAGGTCCAGAGAGGGTACAAGGCTGGGTAAGGGCGGGGGGAGGGGAGAGGGGAAGAGGTGGGAGAATGTTGGAGACTGGAGACAGGATTGTGACTGGATGGATAGGATTCTTCCCCATAAAGAAAAGCTCAGAGGTGGCAGAAGAGCCCTACGTCCCTATGTCCAGAAACAGGGTCACAGTTTAAGAATAAGCCGCTGAGTCGCTCCATCTTTTATCTTGGTCTATTAACAGATTCAGATCTACCTTAGATCTCCTCTTGTAAGTCTGCTTGGCGCTCTCCTTTTTCCCCCGTCATTCTCGAAACTCCTTGCTTGGATTATTGATCCACACCGTGAAGATTAGAGTTTTGACCTGTAGTAGCTACCAGCTGTTTCAATGCCTGGAAGAATGGGTATGGTGTACCCACATCAAGTTGACAGATGAAATGGAGCCAGTTTGCCAAGTTGACAGATGAAATGGAGCCCGTCTCTCATGGTTACGGATGCAGCTCACTGTGAGGTCGCCGGCCAGGCACATTATGAGGTCACCTCTGATTATGATGGTTTACAAACTTGAGATCTTATGAATGGAAGGCAGAGCCCAGAAGGGAATAAACCACTTCACCATATGACCGTCACAGTGGTTATAACCAACTGGACTCAAATGTTAGATACAAGGAACTCAGTTCAGTTGAGTTTATTGTCACGTGTACAGAGAAATGCTTTTTGTCGCGTGCTCAAACCAGTCAGCAGAAAGACAATGCATGATTACAATTGAGCTGTTTACAATGTACAGATACATGGTAAGGGAATAACGTTTAGTGCAAGATAAAGCCAGCAAGGATAGTCTGAGGGTCACCAATGAGGTAGATAGTAGTTCAGAACTGCTCTCTGGTTGTGGTAGGATGATTCAGTTGCCTGATAACAGCTGGGAAGAAACTGTCCCAATCTGTAGTTGTGCTTTTTTACACTTCTGTACCTTTCCTGCTTTGAGGAAGGACATTCTTGCTATTGAGGGAGTGCAGCGTAAGTTCACCAGGTTAATATCCGGGATGGCGGGATTTACGTGTGATGAAAGAATGGGTCATTGGCCTTGAATTCGCTGGAAATGAGAAGGATGAGAGGAGATCTTAGAGAAACATAAAATTCTTAAAGGATTGAACAGGCTAGCTGCAGGAACGATGTTCCTGATGTTGGGGGAGTCCAGTACCAGGGGTCACAGTTTAAGAATAAGGGTTAGGCCATTTAGGACTGAGATGAGGGAAAACTTTTTCACGCAGAAAATCTGTGGAATTCTCTGCCACAGAAGGCAGTGGAGGCCAATTCACTGGATGTTTTCAAGAGAGAGTTGGACGTGGCTCTTAGAGCTAACAGAATCAAGGGATATGGGAAGATAGCAGGAACGGGGTATGGATGTTGGATGATCAACCATGATCATATTGAAAGGCGGTGTTGGCTCGAAGGGCCAAATGGCCAACTACTACATCCATTTTCTATGTTTCTACGTCATCATGAGTCCAGCACTCATTGATGTCAGGTCCTCAAGAAGGGTCCTGAACCAAAACGTCACCCACCCATATTCTCAAGAGATGCTGCTCGACCCACTGAGTTACTCCAGCACTCTGTTCCTTCATGGTCTGGCTTGTGTCTTGCTTATATGAAAGAGCTACATTGCCAATGGACACAAGCTCCAACTTTGCTGTCAACATGAAACTGTTTAAATTTCAAGAAATGAAATATGTTGATGAAACCTGAGTGATGGTCAAGATAATGCTTCACATGAGAAAGTTAAATCTGCATTGAATTAAACCCCACTTGAAGAAACTAAACTCAAGGAAGATGTTTGCAAAAGTTATGAGGTTGATTCTATTACTCCAGAAATGAAGGGCAGGTGGGGGAGAGTCTAATGCAATTACACCCCTTCATTTGATCAACACAGGGGACAAGGGGTTGTCTTAATCATACTTAGATCTGTCAAGAAATAAAAGGCAATATTAAAACTCAAGTCTTTTCGTTTCGAGATACAGCGTGGCAACAGGCCCTTTGGCCCATAGAGTCAATAGACAATAGGTGCAGGAATAGGACATTCGGCCCTTCAGCCATGGCTGATCATCCTTAATCAGTTCCTGCCTTCTCCCCATATCTCCTGACTCCGCTGTCTTTAAGAGCCCTATCTAGCTCTCTCCTGAAAATATCCAGAGAACCGGCCTCCACCGTCCTCTGAGGCAGAGAATTCCACAAATGCACAACTCTGTGAGAAAAAAGTGTTTCCTCATCTCCGTTCTAAATGGTTTAGCCCTTATTCTTAAACTGTGGCCCCCGGTTCTGGACATCCCCAACATTGGGAACATGTTTCCTACCTCTAGCATGTCCAAACCCTTAACAATCTTATATGTTTCAATAAAATCTCCTCTCATCCTTCTAAACTCCAGAGTGTACAAGTCCAGCTGTTCCATTCTCTCAGCATATGACAGTCCCGCCATCCTGGGGATTAACCTTGTAAACCTACGTTGCACTCCCTTCAATAGCAAGAATAGGGGACCAAAACTGCACACAATGCTCCAGGTTTGGTCTCACCAGGGCCCTGTACTACTGCAGAAGGACCTCTTTGCTCCTATACTCGACTGCTCGTGTTATAAAGGCCATCATGCCATTCGCTTTCTTCACTGCCTGCTGTACCTGCATGCTTACTTTCATAGACTGATGAACAAGGACCCCCAGATCCTGTGGTACTTCCCCTTTTCCCAACGATGCCATTTAGATAGTAATCTGCCTTCTTGTTTTTTATACAAACGTGGATAACCACACATTTATCCGCATTAAACTTCATCAGCCATGCATCTGCCCACTCCCACAACCTGTCCACCCTGCATTCTCATAGCATCCTCATCACAGTTCACACTGCCACCCAGCTTTGTGTCATCTGAAAATTTGCTAATGTTACTTTGAATCCTTTCATCCAAATCATTGACGTATATTGTAAATAGCTGCGGTTCCAGCACCGAGCCTTGCGGTACCCCACTAGTCACTGTCTGCCATTCTGAAAGGGACCCATTAATCCCTACACTTTGTTTCCAGTCTGCCAACCAGTGTTCTATCCACGTCAGCACTCTACCCCCAATACCATGTGCCCTAATTTTGTGCACTAATCTCCTATGTGGGATCCTGTTACTGCTATCCAAATGTGCCGCTATTTCATCTTTTATAATTGACTCCAGCATCTTCCCCACCACCGATGTCCACACCAACCAGTATTCACCTGTATACATGCACTATCCTACACACTGGGGACTTTTTACCAAAGCCAATTAACCTACAAACCTGTACGTCTTTGGAGTGTGGGAGGAAACAAGAGCACCAGGAGAAAACCCACGCAGGTCATGGGGAGAGAACGTGCAAACTCTGTACAAACAGCACCCGGGTCTCTGGTGCTGTGAGGCAGCAACTCTACCGCTGAGCCACACTACCTTGTTAGGGAAAAATACTTAAAAAGCAGAAGAATATTTTTGACATTTACCAAATGAGTGTTGTCTATAGTCAAAGCGTGTGTAGTTTGTTCCTGGCACAAAAATACTTCTGCTTTATCAGTTTCATACTTAACTCTATAAACTTAAAGACTCCACTGTTGGAATGCAATTTAATATTTGACAATTCTGAACACCGTAACAGACAGATATAAAGCACCAAGATGCAGCACAGAACGCCACAGGAGATCCTGCTTCCCCATGGCTATCAAACTGTACAACTACACTCCCTTCTGTCGTGGGGTAGACTGACTACCCACCCCCTCCCTCTCCACAATCTTTGCACATCCACAAACCTTTGTACTCGTCACTTTAATTTCATGTTTCATGTTTTGTTTAGGTTAGTTTAGGGATACAGCGCAGAAACAGGCCCTTCGGCCCACCGGGTCCGCGCCGACCAGCGATCCTCGCATATTAACACTAACCAGCGATCATCCTGTACACTAGCACTACTCCACACACTAGGGACAGTTACAATGTTACCAAAGCCAATTAACCTACAAACCTGTATGTCTTTGGAGTGTGGGAGAAAACTGAAGATCTCGGAGAAAACCCACGCAGGTCACGGGGAGAACGTACAAACTCCGTATAGACAGCACCCATAATCGGGATCAAACCTGGATCTCCGGCGTGCATTTGCTGTAAGGCAGCAACACTACCGCTGCGCCACCATGACCACCTTTATCTTGTGTTTTATGACTGTTGGCAGATCAATTTCCCCCCTGGGATAGATAAAGTTCTCTCGTATCGTAAGTCAGTATTTAATTGTTCATTTTACTTCGGAGTCACATGAGTGACTACGTGAAGAAGGCCGTCAGTCGTCATGCGCGTCATTACGTCTGAAGCATGCGCCAACGACGGACTGGCAGGCGCGATTGGGTCTCTCCAGCGGTAAGTTTTAAAAACCGAGGTAAGTGCTTAAACTAGTTACTTACGGTCGTTGCTTGGTGGGTTTCGGTTGTAAGTTTTCTTTCAACAGTACGGACCAACCATGTCGAAGGTGCGGAGACAGTCTGCGAAGCCGGCTACGGAAGACCGTGATGCTACGGGTAGCGGACGGCTGTCCGAGTCACCATCAAGGCCGCCAGTGTTGGAACCAGCGGTAGTGGACTTGGTGCTACAGGAGTGCACCGTGGCAGCCCATCGGGGCTCAAAGCCACACACAAAAATTTAGACCCGTAGAATCGGATGAGTCCGGGCTGGAGGAATCACCTCCCACAATGGGAAGCTTCTGCGGACGTCTCTCCCAGATGGAGCACCTTTTGGAGAGGTGCCTCCAGAATGATCTGCTCCAGAGGAGGGAGCAGTGTCACAGCGGGTCTCCACGGGAGCGTGCATTAGCAGCACCTTATACAGGGCTGCGAAGTGTCTCCCTATCCATAGAGGGGAGTACACGGAGTCAGCAGTACCCGGACTTGGAGCAAGGAGGCACATCAGGGGAACACCCTGGGGACCTCGGGGCAACAGTGCCGTTATTGGCGTCCAGGTTTGCCATACCCACCCATACCGGAGAGGCTCTGGATGAAGAACTGGCCACCACCATTAACTATCTGGCCTCGCACCAGCTAAAGGACCAGGTAATGGAGACTACGAGCCTATATAGCACCCCTGTCAACTGTGCTTCCCTCAGTGTGCCTGCTGTTAACCATGCCATCTGGGGCCATATTGGGCCAGGGGTAAGAGCCCAGGAAGTAAAGCTTCAGAAAATTCTGAAAATACTGGCCTCAGGGGTTACGGCTTTTACCAGGTCTATTGATGGCAGGCCACTAACGGAGACAGAACAGGATGCAGCGGGGCTCCTCTGCAATGCCTTATTTGAAATACACTGTCTGCGGAAGAGTGCCATACAACAGGCACTGAACCTGAAGTTTGCCGTGCTGTGCAAAGCCAGCAATGTACAGCCGGCAAACTATTTGTTTGGGGCAGACCTGCCGAAGCAGGTAAGAGAGCTGGATGATGAGGCCAAGACTCTCTGCCTCATGAGCTGAACCCTAACTCCAACCAGGGGCTCATCACTACGAGGGCATCCTTACGCCGCCTTCCACAACAGGCGCAACCAGCCTAGGGGCTCGTGGACAGGATGCAGTGCCCACCAGTCCCAGGGAGGGAGGCAGGAGCCCAGGACCACGCAGGCGGTAACACCAAAGGTAGGACTCTCTAGTCCCTTGTGGGACATATCACACACCTCTAATTTACAAGTTGGGGGAAGGTTAAAACACTTTTTGAATGAATGGACTTGGATTACAGCAGACCCGTTCATACTGCACAGTGTAGAAGGGTTTAAAATTTAGTTCCTTCTTGGCTCAGCACCACCCACTCAAAATGTACCAAACTGCACATATCTATTCCCTCAACAGGAAAGGTTTGAGATACAGGCTGAAATTCAGGCTTTAAAAGCAAAAGGTGATTCAGAGGTGTCACCCAGAATCACACCAATTTGTATCGAATATATTCCCTAAGCCAAGAGAAAGATGGAGGGAGTCGTATTATCCTAGACTTGATGGAACTCAACACCCATGTGCAGTATAAACATTTAAAAATGGACAACTTTGGTACAGCTATTCAGCTGGTCTCCAAAGGATGTTATATGGCTTGCATTGACCTCAAAGATGCTTACTACTCCGTATCTATACACAGGGAACACAGGAGATATTTGAAATTTAATTGGATGGGGCAGATGTGGCAATTCAAGGCATTGCCAAATGGATTGACTTCAGCACCCAGGCTTTTTACAAAATTACTGAAACCAGTTCTGGGACTGCTATGAGCTCAGAGCCATACTGTGATGGCTTATTTGGATGATATACTAATAATTGGCAACACAGAGGAATCAGCAATAGTATCTGTTTCAGCCCAACTCAAATGTCAGTGACTCTGCCACCTGACAAGCAATCAGCATTGAAGGAAGCCTGCAATAAGCTAATTGCTGATCAGAGACCAACAATCAGACAAGTAGCAAGCATAATTGGCAAGCTTGTTGCAGCCTTTCCAGGTGTACGCTATGGACCATTGCATTATCAAAATTTACAAAGAGCAAAGGAACGAGCCATCAAAGCTCATACAGGCAAATTCGGGGAACATATGCATTTACCACCAGATGCTAATGCGGAGTTGCACTGGTGGACTACCAATGTACATCATTATTCCAAGGAAATTCAAATTGACACACCATCGGTCATAATACAAACTGATGAAAGTGGCCTGGACTGGGGGGGGGGGGGGGGGGGGGGGGGGGGGGGGGGGGGGGGGAGTGAGAATCAAGATTGTGGAGGCACTACCACAACGCCGGTGGCATTGTCCTGTTTTATTTTGACTAAACATTGGCTGATGAGGGACAACGGAGGGAAAACATACAAGAACATTCCTCCACAATGCAGTGTGAAAGCATCCACTGCTACTGCCCCTGGATCGGGCTCCCATGAGACATATTTGGGTAAATGGTGATTTGACCTGGAGGCAAACAAGTCAATGCCCGGCGTGCCATACCGGCCAACAATCTCTGTAAACACTTCATGATTCAACATCCATTCTGTGCTATCATTAAATTTTCGTGACCTAGTGTCCACCACCATATTATATCTACCTGGCAGGTAGATAGCCGAGAACCAAATGTTCCTTGCAATACACCAATGCCAAAGGAGGTTTGCCAATTTATCACATGACTCAGATTTTATTCCACCCATGTGATTGACATACGCCACTGCCGTGGTGTCAATCTGAAGTTGTACATGCACATGGTGCATATTGCTGCAATAAGCCATAGAGTGCTCCCTATAATTCTAAGTAGTTAACGCCATATTGTTGTAGTATTGATGATTCCTGGACATTCCATCTGCCCCCGCAGCTGACGCTGTCAATTACATGCCCACCGCTTCCAACCCTCACATTATCAGGTCATCTGGTAATTCTAGTTCTTTTAATATTACTATCTTTAGGTCAACTTCTTTTTATCTGTGATTCCTCACCGCTGCTTTAGAGATTGACGCGCATGACGACTGACGGCCTTCTTCACGTAATCGCTCATCGTAACTCCTCATAAAATCAAGATCAAACTTCAAACTGGTAGGTTCTCGTTTAATCTTACTATTTTGTGACATATGCCAATAAAGCACGCTTGACAGGTACATGGATAGGATAGGTATGGGGAGATGTGGCACAAGTGCAGGCAGGAGGAACTAGTGTAGATGGAGCATCTTGGTCAATGTGGGCGAGACAGAATGTGCAGGAACAGCAGTTGCTGGTTTACACTGAAGATAGGCACAAAATGCTGGATAAACTCAGCGGGACAGGCAGATTACAACTCAGTGATATGAATATTGATTTCTCCAACTTCAAGTAACCTTTGCATTCCCTCTCTCCATCCCTCCCCCACCCTAGTTCTCGAACTAGCTTCATTGTCCTGTGAAACGTCACCTATCCATGTTCTCCACAGATGCTGCCCGACCCGCTGAGTTACTCCAGCACTCTGTGAAACGTCACCTCTCCATGTTTTCACAGATGCTGCCTGACCCGCTGAGTTACTCCAGCACTCTGTGAAACGTCACCTATCCATGTTCTCCACAGATGCTGCCTGACCCGCTGAGTTACTCCAGCACTCTGAAATGTCACCTATCCATGTTCTCCACAGATGCTGCCTGACCCGCTGAGTTACTCCAGCACTCTGTGTAACATCACCTATCCATGTTCTCCAGAGATGCTCCCGAACATTTGTCGTTTCAGGTTGGGACCCTTCCAGTTTGAGTGGGCCAGTGGAGTAGAGAAGCCAAAACAGTTGTTGCACCAACAGTGGATATAAAAAGGTCCAGAGAGGGTAGAAGGCTGGGTCGGGGCGGGGGGAGGGGAAGGGGAAGAGGCGGGGGAATGTTGGAGACTGGAGACAGGATTGTCACTGGATGGATAGGATTCTCTCCTTAGGAGGAATTGCATTTCCTCAAGATGTGCGGTGTCCAACATGTTTGAAATCCATATTTTAAGCATTGGTATGGATGTATTTTTCCAAAAGTTAAGTATAAGTTTTTTTGCCGTTATTAACGCATAATTTAAAAATAAATTTTGAGATGAGTTCAATTTATTCCCATTTTACATTACTCCAAATATAATCATTTAAGTATTAGGTTCCATTTTTATGCAGGAGACAAAAGAGTGTGTTATAGTTGCATTTTGGGATATACATTTATCACAAATGGGGGAAGTATTTGGATAGAATTTATTCAATCTAGTTTTTGAATAATATAATCAATGTAAAATTTTAAATTGAATTAAATTATGTCTTACATTAATCGAACATTTGTGTATATATATCAAATACTTTCAAAGAGGTGGGGAAATGAGGTGGAGACTGGAGACAGGATTGTCACTGGATGGATAGGATTCTCTCCCATAAAGAAAAGCTCAGAGGTGGAAGAAGAGCCTTACGTCCCTACGTCCAGAACCAGGGGTCACAGTTTAAGAATAAGACCCGCTGAGTCGCTCCAAATTTATCTTGGTCGATTAACAGATTCAGATCTACCTTAGATCTCCTCTTGTAAGTCTGCTTGGCGCTCTCCTTTTTCTCTGGCATTCTCGATACTCCTTGCTTGGATTATTGATCTACACCATGAAGGTTAGAGTTTTGACCTCTAGTAGCTACCAGCTGTTTCAATGCCTGGCAGAATGGGTATGGTGCACCCACATCAAGTTGACAGATGAAATGGAGCCAGTTTGCCAAGTTGACAGATGAAATGGAGCCCGTCTCTCATGGTTACGGATGCAGTTCACTGTGATGTCGCCGGCCAGGCACATTATGAGGTCACCTCTGATTATGATGGTTTACAAACTTGAGATCTTACAAATGGAAGGCAGGCCCAGAAGGGAATAAACCACGGGATTTATGTATGATGAAAGAATGGGTCATTGGGCAGGTGGGGGAGAGTCTAAGCCAATTACACTCCTTCATTTGATCAATACAGGGGACAAGGGGTTGTATTAATAGTAAGAATAAATGAGAACTTACCAGTTTGAAGTTTGATCCTTATTTTATGAAGAGTTACGATGAGGGATTTTGTGAAGTCCCCGCCTGCACGCATGCGCGACATTCTTCAAAGCAGCAGTGTGAAATCACAGATAGTAGAGTTGACTGAAGATAGTAAGATAAGATAACATACCAGTTGACCTTATAATAGAGGGTTGGGAGCGGAGGGCACGGAATCCCTCATCGTAACTCCTCATAAAATAAGGATCAAACTTGGAGCTGGTATGTTCTAGTTTAATCTTACTATTTTACTTTGGAGTCACGTGAGTGACTTCATGAAGACTTCAAAGCTCTGTGATTTCATGCCCTGGAAACGACTTCATGCTCACACTGCCATAATAACCAATGGAGGAAGTATGTTAATGTATTTCAGACTTGCACAGTGCTGAAAAACAACAATGTATTATTTAACAATAATAATAATAACCCCTAACTTCAGGGAAAATTATAATATAGAACTTAAAATAGTGTCTACAATATCTCGGGCATGGCCACAGGTTTGCTATAACCGTTGGAAGTTGTTTCATTAGACCAACCCACCATTGCAAGGGTGTGGCCCATAGGAACTTCATTCATGCCCGCTGCACAATGTAGCTGCAGCCCTGGTAGAATGAGATTTAAAATATCAGTGTCCACCCCTGCTGCACCTAACACTACCCTGAGCCATCTTGATATGGTCTGCACGGTACTCTGTGATGAGGACGTTTGAACTTATCAATAGAGCCATCTTTGTTCACCTGAGACTTTTGGTGACCTCCAGTTAATGTAGAAGGTGGGTCACTACGCATAGACGTCTATCTACGGAATAAGCCAGGATCTCCAACTTGAGGCCAGATGACCCAGGCCCGTTTTGTTTAGGTAACTCATAAATGTGAAAGGTTACCTTATTTTGGGATGTTACCATGGTGTCCAGTCTAGTTTGTGCAGAGACTGGACCAGCTGCGCCGTTACAAGTGTCATCAGCATCACTATTTTGTACGTGTTAGTGAGAGGAACGTGGCTGGTGCCCAATCTCTGAATAGGTCAGGACAATGCCAATATCCCAGGTCCGGGTATATTGAGGCCTGGGGAAATTTGTGTTAAAAACCCCTCATGAGTTTTGACACCAGAGGGTGAGATGCTCCTCCATGGTGTTCTAGCTCCTGTCCCAAATTCCAGGAGAGGTGTTTTCCAATTCTTGAACCCAATGGGTTAATTCAGTCATGGCACAGATGACTTTCCCTTGTCACAGAATGTACCAGCAAACCCGGGCATTTGTAGATCAGAATCCATGGCTCAGACCATGTCGAGTACCACAGGGTACCATGGCTGAGTAGGCCAATCGGGTGCTCCCAAATGACCTGATTCTGAGTCTTGTTGAATTTTTCGCAAGACCCGACTGATGAGGCAGAAGGGGGGGGGGGGGGGATGCATTGAAAAACAATACCCCCCCTCCCCCCCCACAGTGTAGCAAGATGCGTCCATCGCTACTACCCCAGGGTCTGATTCCCATGCAACATATGTTGGTATCTGGTGATTAAGTCTTGATGCAAAACAATCAATATCTGGCATTCCATACCAAACTTTAATGTCAGTAAATAAATGGTGGTCCAACATCCATTCGGTCAATGAATTTGCGTGACCTGGTGTCCGCCACTGTATTGAGCTTAACCGGAAGGCAAGTAGCTGATAGCCAAATGTTTCTTTTTGTGCTTGGCTTAACTCATCCCCTTCCCCACCAAACCCTTTGTTAAAGTTAAAGATTGATAACCTGAGGTATAGAATATAGAACAGTACAACACAGGAACAGGCCCTTCGGCCCACAATGTCTGTGCCAAACGTGACACCACTGCCAACTCTTATCTTTTTTTTGTATATATTTTTATTAGAGGCCATACGTATTACAATATAATAATTTTTTCAGATATGCATATTACATATTTCCAAAATTATATGAGTATTAGAAAGCAATGTATATAAGCCTCAATTTTTTTAATAGTGAAGAGAAAAAAGAGTAAAGAAAGAATAGATGTTTAATTTAAAAAGTGTGATTATAATTTTGATTATGTGAGAAGAGAAAGAGAGAGGAAAAATAAAAAATAATAACAAAAACAAAAAAAAATAAAAAATCCATATAACTTACAAACAATGATTATACTTAAAGATAGAAAAACAGTATACATCTTAACAATGAATGGAACAATTTCTAATAATATATATATATATATATATATAGACAAGTATATAAATCTCAGATTAAACCATTTGATCTTTCCACTGGGTACTTGTTGAGTTTCAATGCTGAGCCCAGCTACCCCTTCATATAATCAGTGAATGGAGACCATATTTGTTCAAAACGCTTGTGTTTATCCATTAGGATAAACCCAATTCTCTCCAATTGCAATGTCTCCAACATTTCCACTGTCCACATTTTGATTGTAGGGGATAATGGTCCCTTCCAAAATTTTAATATTAATTTTTTTCCAATTATTAAACAATAATCAAGAAAAATTCTTTGATTCGCTGTTAATGTTTGATTTGAATCTAAAACACCAAATATTATTAGCTTTGTGTCAGGATTTAATGTAATCTTAAGAACTATAGAAATAATTTTAAAAATCTCAGTCCAATAACTATTAGGTTTTGTACATATTACAAAACTGAGTTAAATCAGCTTCTATGTACTGACTTATCACACAATGGTGATATATTAGGAAAAATTCTATTTAATTTCTTTTTTGAGTAATGTAATCTATGTAATACTTTGAATTGTATCAAAGTATGTCTGGCATTTAACGAACAACGATGTATACATTGTAAGCTTTCTTCCCAAAAATCTTTTAATATCGGTAAACCAGTTTCATTTTCCCATATTTGTCGAAATGATTCTGTTGTTGGTATTTCCCTGTCCAAAAGGATGTTATATATATATGCTACTAATTTCTCTGTATTGGGATGCTTATTAAGCACTTCATCCAGTAAACCTGGTTCTCTATTTCTATAATCTTGCGTATTTGATTTGACATA
The DNA here is from genome assembly GCA_963514005.1 of Raja brachyura. The sequence continues at coordinate 472,299 of OY740784.1, forward strand.
ATCTCTGATTTGTAAATATCTAAGTAAGTTATTTGCATGCAATCCATAAATCTCTTTCAACTCCTGAAATGAGAGAAATTTCCCATTCCTGTAAAGATGTTCTATCCTTATAATTCCTAAATTTTTCCAATGTCTAAACCCCACATCCAATGACGAGGGCTTAAACAGAGGATTATTCATAATTGGTAAACAAAGCGGCATAGTTTCTAAATGTAAAGTCTTAACTATTTGTTTCCAAATACGTATATTGCTTAAAATTATAGGATTTTCCTTATAAATTTTTTTTGTACCACCCTTGGAGCAAGGAGTATTGTACTTATATCAAAGGGTAAACAATCTTCCTCTTCTATTCTTAACCAAACTGGGTCCTGTTCCATATGTACCAACCAAAAATTCATATTCTTAATCTGAACCGCCCAGAAGTAATATAAGAAATTAGGTAGTGCTAGTCCACCATTTATCTTAGATTTACATAAGTGTCTTTTACTTATTCTGTGATTTTTATAATCGCAAATAAAGCTATTGACAATGAAATCAATTTTTTAAAAAAAGTTTTAGGAAGATATAGCGGGATGGCTTGAAATAAATATAGTAATTGTGGCAAAAAAATCATTTTAATGGCATTTATTCTACCAATATTATTTTTTAGTTTATTTAGTAATTGGGGGAAATTTGATTTAAATAGAGAATTATAAGATTTTGGTACATTAATTCCAAGATATTTAATTTGATCATTAACTATTTTAAATGGAATTTTTTGTAATTTATTCAATTTTATTTCTGTTATAGGCATAATTTCACTTTTATTCCAATTAATCCTATATCCTGAGAACATACTAAATTCAGTTATAACATTAAGTAATTTAGGGATACTAATCTCCGGTTTTGTTATGTATATTAAGACATCATCTGCATATAAAGATATTTTATTAATTGTGGTATTGGTATTATATCCATAAATTTCTGGTTGCGATCTAATCCTCTCGGCTAATAATTCTATAGCAAGTGCAAATGATAAAGGTGATAACGGACAACCTTGTCTACAACCCCTAGAAAGATTAAATTTTGCTGATAACATTTGATTTGTTAGGATTCTTGCTGTTGGGCCAGAGTATAAAATTCTAACCCATTTGCAAAATCCTTCTCCCAGTTGAAATTTCTGCATTATCCTAAATAGGTAAGGCCATTCGACCTGCTCAAATGCTTTTTCTGCATCCAGGGATATAACCGCTAATTCAATATCATTCACTCTTTTTGAATATATGATATTGAATAGGCGTCTCAAATTATAAGTGGAATATCGTTTAGGGATAACGCTTGTTTGATCATGATGTATTAATTTATTGATCACTAAACTTAACCTTTGAAATAAAATTTTAGTTAATATTTTTTGATCCGTATTTAGAAGAGCAATTGCTCTATATGATCCTGGATCTTCTAGATCTTTATCTACTTTAGGAATAAGTGTAATTGTAGATTCTTTTAGGGTTTCTGGAAGCTGTTCTTGCTCATAGGCATCTATATATAGTTTGTAGACGTGGGGAAATCAAATCATGAAACTTCTTATAAAATTCAACACCTAAACCGTCGGGGCCAGCAACTTTACAGTTCTTCAATGATCTAATTGATTCCTCAATATCTTTTGCTGATATTTCAGCGTCTAATAGATCTCTACCTTCCTGATCTAATCCATTAATATGACATCCATGTAGGAATGCTTCCATTCCATCAAATTGACCCGTCAATTTGGATGTATAAAGTTTTTGATAGTATTGCTGGAATCTATCATTAATGTCTTTTGGTAAAGTTAGTATTTCTCCTTGTTCAGATCTAACTTTATATATCCATATAATGCCTGCCTGCACATAATCATTATCCCTCCATTCCGTGGCGTGGGCAAGTTGGGCTGAAGGGCCTGTTCTCATACTGTATGACTCTATGATATAGCAAATGTGCATACATATTATATAACCGCACAACAACACCTTAATATGGGCTGGAGAACAACATGGCCATTTTACTGTTAGTAAGATGGATGGACAACACAAGAGCAATGGGAACAATACCGAGCTTCCCACCAAAACACACAGCTACCCAATGTCTTCAGCATCTGAGGAAGGGTCCCGACCCGAAACATCACCCATTCCTTCTCTCCAGAGATGCTGCCTGTCCCGCTGAGTTACTCCCGCATATTGTGTCTACCTAATGTCACATTTACATAAAAAATACACCATTAAGGAATGTACGTTTCGATCCTGCTAAAGTCGGGTGTCTTCAATCTAGTGTGGGAGGCATTACAAATCTAGAGTCTGGTAGCTCATACACAAACACAGATACCATAACTGAAAAGAGGGCAGGATCACAATTGCAATCAAACACCATGTTGCATATTGTTTAATTAGCAATAATTGCATATTGGAACTTTGATCAAAACGTTTAGGGTGGCACAGTGGTGCAGCTGGTAAAGTAGCTATCTCACAAAACCAGAGATTAGGGTTTGATCCTGGCCTCTGGCACTGTTTGTGTGGAGTTTGCAGGTTCTTTCTGTGACCGAGCAAGTTTAGTCGAGGTGCTCAAGTTTCCTTCTGCATTCTAAAGACGTGGGGTTTTGTCGGTTACTTGGCCTCTAGTGTGTAGGATGCAAAAGGTGGGAAAACGTGAACCTACTGAACGGGTGAACAATGGTCGGTGTGGACTCAGTGGACCAAAGACTAAAACTAAAACTAATACAATCTGGCTTCCTCTGGTATCCTTCCAAATCCCAAAGACGTATGGGCTTGTAGGTTAATCGGCCTCTAGAGATAGCCCCAGTGTGTAGGGAGTGAATGGGAAAGTGGGATAGTATAGAACTATAGGGTGAACAGGTGATCTATGGTCAGTATTGGCTGTGGGCCGAAGGGCCCATTTCCATCCTGTATCACCAAGCTAAACCTTTAAGTGGTGTCGTTCGAATCTACGACTAGTCTCGGAATGTTAAATTCCTGCGCAGAAGTCGTGGCAGTACTGTGGTCAAGGGAAAACCAGAAGCACACACAGTGATGCACACACACGGACGCACACACGGACGCACACACGCACGCACACACACATACAGATAAAGACACACCCACACACAAACGCACACACACACACAGACACACACACACCAATGTTCACAGAAACTTGCAGATTTTACTGCCAACTGGATGAGTTATACATGTCATTTGGCACCTATCTATGAGAGAGAACATGTCGCATTGAAGTGCTCGAGATAAGATATCCTGATAATCTGACTCACTTGGGAAGGCAGATTCCACATCACCTAACCTTTGATTTTGCAGCAAAAGAACAACAGTGCTGGAGTAACTCAACGGGCCAGGCAGCATCTCTGGAGAACATTGACTTATTTGCAGTTTGCATTTTTTGCAGTTTGTTTACAAAGACATTTAGCACCAAGAGGAAAGGCAGGCAGCAATAGTTCAGTCTAGAGGAGGACTAATAATATTGTGCTTTCATGGCTGAAGGAAGTACAAGCCCATGTTTAAATAAAAGTGCGCTGAAGCAATTCAGCGGGTCAGGCAACATCTCTGAAGACAAATAGGCAGTATTTAGGTTCAAGACTTCTTCAGGCCTGTTCATAAATTATAGGAGAAGAATTAGGCCATTTGGCCCATCAAGTCTACTCCACCATTCGATCATGGCTGATCTATCTCTCCCTCTAAATACCATTCTCCCCCCTTCTCCCCATAACACCCATACTAATCAAGAATCTCACAATCTCCGCCTTTAAAAGGTACGTTGGAGTATAGATTAATATAGAAGCAAAGAACTGCAAATGCTTGTTTACAAAAAAAGACACAAAGTGCTGGAATAACTCAGCAGATTAGTTACCACCGCTGGAGAACATGGAGGTCACGTTTTGGGTCGAGACCTGAAATGTTGCATTGGTTTGTTCTGGAAAAGCCCAGATTCTAAATGAATGTCCAGCAAGTCTAAAGAAAATAAATAAAAAATGTCTCCAGGTCCTGACAGGATATTCTTAGCAATTATAGACCTGTTAGTTTGACGCCAGTGGTGGACAAATTAATGGAAAGGATACTTAGAGATAATATATATAATCATCTGGATAAACAGGGTCTGATTAGGAACAGTCAACATGGATTGGTGCCTGGAAGGTCATGTTTGACTAATCTTCTTGAATGTTTTGAAGAGGTTACTAGGGAAATTGATGAGGGTAAAGCGGTGGATGTTGTCTATATGGACTTCAGTAAGGCCTTTGACAACTTTCCACCTGGACGGTTGGTTAAGAAGGTTCAATTGTTGGGTATTAATAGTGGAGTAGCATGATGGATTCAACAATTTATATTATGCCCTTCTCTTGTTAAAGCTACGTACTGTGCTCTTTGACATTTCCACACCGAGAAAAGGTGGCTAAAATATTTTGTGACAGTGATTTCCTGCTATTGTGATAGATATCAGATTGTACATTTACACCCTTCCAGCTTAAGGAAGCTTAAAGCTTATAGATTTATAATATAGAACAAACAGTGCAGGCCAAGAACTATAGTGCAGGACAAGTGCAGATCCTTCGGCCCACAATGTCCATGCCAAAAAAGATAGCAAGACCATTATCTATATAATTAAAAGTCTCATCTTGACCACTTCCGTCTGCGCTGTACATTGATTTTAGAAAAAACGCTACCATATATTACAATGATTTTTGGCCATCTTACTCATAGTCCTCCTCCGCTGATCAGGCCCCGAGGATTTTTCCCATCGATGAAAAATAAAAGTCATGAATGTTTTAAAAACCTTGAGATCCTCTCGCCTGTCAATCACTGCGATGAAGGTAACTTCCCTTCCAGAGGGTCGGGACTATAAAAAACCCTGGACATGACTCAGTCACTCTGCAAAATTGTGAGGGAGAGGCAACGACTCCCATTCTAAGCTGTGAATCAACTGAACTGTGAGTCTGCAATGTACTTGCAATAAATGATTTGTTAGCCCTTAATGAAAATGAAATTAGTTGCTTGGCCTGCCCTGTGCTAGAAACTGCAATGGCACTGGAAGTGAAATGAAAATGCTATCAGCTGTTCAGCTTGGCCTGCTCTGTCTTTGAAACTGCAATGGCAGTGGAACGGAGATGAAAATGCAATCAGCTGTTTGGCTTAGACTGCCCTGTCCTTGAAACTGCAAAGGCAGTGGTAGTGAAATGAAAATGCAATCAGCTATTTGGCTTGGCCTCCCCCATCCTTGAAACTGCGATGGCAGTGTAAGTGAAATGTAAATGCAATCAGCTGTTTGGATTTGCCTGCCCCGTCCTTGAAACTGCAAAGGCAGTGGTTTTGAAGTGAAAATGCAAACAGCTGTTTGGCTTGGCCTGCCCTGTCCTTGAAACTGCAATGGCAGTGGAAGTGAAATGAAAATGCAATAAGCTATTTCTCTTGGCCTGCCCTGTCCTTGACCACCCCATACCATGCCAGTTTAACTTTCTTTGCTTCTGAGAAGTGGAAGGGAGGGAGTAGGGAAGGAAGCTAATCGGAGGTAGGGGCATAACTGAGGACTGTGCCAGAAACCCAAAAATGTTTGTCAGTGGCCTTTTAACTCCTCAGATGAATCACTGGCTTCCTGAACGAGGAACACAGGTAATGCAGAGGTCGATTTCAACCCCTAAATTTAAAAAGGTCACCACAAAGCCTAATTGGTTCTGAAGCTGGGAGCAAAACACATAGTGACTGAATGAAAGATATACATTCCAAATCTACAACACAGCTGGCTGGAGGAATCAGCAAGATTTTATATTGCTGATGAACTGAGGGAAAAACAATTATTACATGACAAGATTAAAATAACTGCAGAGATTAAGAGCAATGACAAAACCATTATTTGTGAACTTTGATGGCTTTCTCACAAATACATGTTAACCTTTCACTTTCCTATCTATATTTTCTTCAACAAATTATGGATTTCTCTCACAAATACGTTAAGTTTCTTTTTTTTTCCATAATATTTTCTTCAACAAATTACCATGTCAATATACATTTGATATATTCCTTACCAGTCAATAATGTTGTTGTATGCAATAATGCTCTTCTTTAAATATGGCTGGGGATTGATGCTACTTCCAAACGCATATTTAAAATGGCCGTCACGTAAATGGTATGATTTCTCCTGGATATCACTGCCGTTAGGATGTCCTTCTGGGGATTCTAGGGGATGTAGGACAATTTTTTGCAATTAAAACAGAAAATGCTAGAAAACAGTAGTGTCTCTGCAAAGGGAAACAAAGTTAATGTGGAGGATTTCTCACATTCATTTCTAACCATTCTAGTCCTTTAATAGAAACATAGAAAATAGGTGCAGGAGGAGGCCATTCGGCTCTTCGAGCCAGCACCGCCATTCATTGTGATCATGGCTGATCGTCCCCAATCAATAACCCGTGCCTACCTTCAAATAATTTCAGGAAATGGTCCATCTCAAATCCCTTCGAGGGCAGCTGGTAGAGTGCATGTGAAAGTGGGATAACAAAGGTGAACGGGTGATCAATGGTCGGTGTGGACTCGGTAGGCGAAGAGCCAGTTTCCATTGTGTACCTTTATTAAATGAATATGTTATTGAGTTTTCTTCACATTATTTACTTTGTATTTTGTTGTGTTAGTTGGGCTAGTATTATGTTGTGTTAGTTGGGCTAGTCCTGTAATCTTCCCAAAGCCGTATTTAGTTTATTATCATTTGTACCGAGGTACGATGAAATGCTTTTTTGTTGCCTGCTATCCAGTCAGTGAAAGGACTGTACATGATTCCAATCAATTTTACATTGGCAACTAAAGATACAGAACTGAAGCTTGTAGCTGCTGGTGTTCTCTCTGAGGTATGAATCCCCGTCCCCAACCTGCAGGGAAACAAGCTATGTATCTGAAAAGGCAGGACCCAGAGCGGCAGCATGCATCGTGGGCAGGTAAGGCCTGTCGACTCTGATGAGGACACTCCTCCCACCATGAAAGACGTCTGGGGAGGTCTAGACAAAATGGAGCACCTCATGTAAAGGACATTCCATCATGAGGTGTTCCAACAGAGTTCTATACTCCCGGGTTTCCCCAGCAGCCCGCAGAAGCAACCTCCAGCAGAGATATATACAGGGAAGACCTGTACCAACAGGAGGAACCATACGTCTGCGGGTCAGCATGGGAGTCCATAACAGCAGCGCCAGGTCAAGGGCTGCATGATACCTCCCTCATGCATGAGCAGGGAAAGTCAGGACAGTATGATACTGACCCTGAAGTTGGTGGTATAGCAGAGGTGCATACCCCAAGCACACAAGCTTAGCTCCAGGTGTGCCGGACCCTGAATCACCTGTAAATTGTGCATCACAGAGTGCCCACTGTGAATCAGGCCATCTGGGGGCAAATGGGTGCAACCATGCGATCGCATGAACTAAGGCGGCAGAAAGTCTTAAAACTAATCAGAGCAGGCATAACGGCATTTGGGCGGTCAGTCGAAGGGGCACCACTATCAGCCACACAGCAGGATACGTTAGCCCTGCTGTGTAACGCCCACTTTGAGATCAACTGCCTGAGGAAACACGCCATCAAGCCAACTTTAAATCCAAAATTTGCAGCACTGTGCAGATCCTCCAACATACAGCCACCAAACTTGTTGTTTAGTGAAGATCTGGCAAAGCAAGTCAAGGACTTAGATGACGAGGCGAAGACGATCGGCCTTATCAAATTACATTCCACAAGCAGGATGCCTTCTCGTCGACCATACCCCTTCAGATGGGTCACAGACACTGGAGCGGGGCAAGGACCAAGCCGGGCTCTCCCATCACTACTCCATTGGCATGCACCAGTGCACATCCCCAGCAGAATCAGGAGGCAAAAGAATCCAGCAATCATGGAGGTACGGGCAGCTGGACTTGTCCAGGACATATCCTTGAGAGACCAGTCACCAGTAGGGGGTAGATTGCAATTGTTCTACAATGAATGGTGCTGCATAACATCAGATCCGTTTATACTGGACAGTATCCAGGGGTTTCGAATTGAGTTTATTTTTGAATTACATCCACCCACACAACATACACCAAGTCGGGAATTGGTGTTTTCAAAACCAGAAACTTTACAGGTAAATGATGAAATTGAAACATTATTCAAAAAGGGGTAATTGAAAGGACAGCTCATCATCCTCAGCAGCTTGTGTATAATATATTCCTCAAGCAAAAGAAAAATGGTGGGTGTCGATTCATTCTAGACCTAACCCGACTGAACTCCTATGTCCAGTATAAACACTTTAAAATGGAAACTTTCAGTACTGCTAAGCAACTGGTTTCCAAAGGATGTTATATGGCAAGTATAGATCTGAAAGATACATATTATTCAGTGCCAATTAATTACAAATACCGTAGATACTTGAAATTTAGTTGGATGAGACAGCTGTGGCAGTTTAAAGCTTTGCCTAATGGGTTAACCTCATCCCCTAGGTTATTTACAAAATTGTTGAAACCAGTGTTTGGATTACTGCGGGTTCAGAATCACATTGTGATGGCATGATGATGTTCTGATCGTAGGCACTACTCAAGAGGCAGCTGAATTTTCTGTTTCAGTTACCAAACATATGTTCGAGAAGTTGGGGTTCCTCATCCATCCAACTAAATCCAAATTGATGCCATCTAGAATCATCGACTATTTGGGGTTCAAAGGTTTAGAAATGATGGAGGCCTGCAGCAATCTGGTAGATGAACAGCAACCCTCCATCCGAATGGCTAGTGTTATTGGCAAATTAGTGGTGGCCTTCCCTGGTGTGCAGTTTGGGCCTCTACACTATCAGAATGTGCAATGAGCTAAGGAACAGGCACTCAAAAAACATGCAGGTCATTTCGATAGACCGATGCAGTTGCCAGTCGAAGTTATCACCGAGTTGCAATGGTGGATAACAAATATCTCACGTTGTTCTAGTAACACTCTGAGTAAACAACCTTCAGTTGTTTTGCAAACTGATGCGAGTGCTTCAGGATGTGGAGCCCCGATACCAATTCTAGCTGTGGCGGCAGATGGAGTATGCAAGAGGCATTAATCCTACAGATGCATGGGATAAACTATTTAGAATTGCTGCGGGCATTCTATGGCCTAAAAGCGTACTGTTCAACAATGCATGATTTACATGTTCAGCTCCAGATTGACAATACCACAGCAGTTGCATATATTAATCACATGGGTGGAATTAAGTCATTATCATGTGATAATCTGGCTAACCTCATCTGGCACTGGTGTTTTACTAGGAGCATCTGGGTCTCAGCAATCTACCTACCAGGTAGAGATAACGTGGTGGCAGACACCAGGTCACATAAGTTTAATGCCAACACAGAATGGATGCTGAATCCAAATGTTTTTAAAAAGATTGTCACCCAGTATAGTATGGCATCCAGGCAAAATCACCAGTTACCTAAATACGTCTCATGGGAACTGGATCCAGGGGCAGTAGCGGTGGATGCATTCTCGCTACATTGGGGAGGTAAGTTCTTTTACGCTTTTCCCCCATTCTGCCTTATCAGTCAATGTCTCACCAAAATTGAGCAGGACTCCGCTTCAGGCGTTTTGGCCCACACAGCCATGGTTCCCATTGGTTCCGAGACTGATGACACATCGTTATCTCCAAATGCAGCAACTAGTTGGTTCACCTTGTGACAGCAGAGAGTCACCCTTTACATGATCGTATTAATCTGTTGATTTGCAGATTCTGACCAGACCGTTCCAGGGGCTTGGACTATCGAGTCGGACCATGGATGTGATTACTGCGGCCTGGAGGGATAGCACTAAAAAACAAAACGTATCTCATATTAAGAAATGGGAGATGTTCTGCTTACAGTCAAATATATCTTATCACACTGCAGGCATACCTGATGTATTGGAGTTCCTTGCTACATTACATTTTGACAAGCAATTGAGTTATAGTGCCATTAATAGTGTTAGGAGTGCATTGTCCTCCTATTTATGGTAGGGATCGGGACAACATTCTGTCGGATCACATCCATTGGTGTCCCGATTCATTAAAGGTATTTTTAACAAGAACTCTCCCAGACCTACGTAGATATATGGAAAACTGGGATGTGAGCATAGTTCTCACACTGCTTCGGCAATGGACTCCAATTACATCTCTGTCTTTCCAAAAATGAACACTTAAAGTAGTCATGCTCATGGCGCTCATTTCACCGCAACGGGTCCAGACTTTGCAAAAGCTACGCCTGGACAGCATGCATTCTTATGTGGATAATATTACGTTTTATGTATATGATCTAATCAAACAAAGCAGCCCATGGACGTCCGGGACCAAAATGAGCTTTAGAGCAAACCCCATTGACCTGAGACTATGTGTAGTTACGCACCTACGTCAATATATTGAGGTCACTGTTACGACTCCCGAAGTCTGGTTCCTCGGAATCGCGGAACAAATCAAAACCAGGGTCAAGTTTAGATTAAAAAACAGTCTTTAATTTTGTAACACTAAAACAAAACCCAAACTTGATTTTTAAAGAACACGGTCAGGGACCAGGATTGGCTAACAAATAATATATAAGTGTGCTCCAGCCAGCCTCTTAATGGGACGTCGGACTGAAGACTCTAATCCTACCTATATAGCCCTAACCCTGCAACCAAAATACCCAAAAACTCTCAGGTCATCCCTTCCGTCCCAATACAACATTAATTTACAAAAGTATGCGACAACTATACAAAGTGCTGTGCCATGCGGCCAGGCTTCCTGCAGTTCAGACCGGCACCTCTTCCTCCAGGGATCTATCACGGAGAGAGAATTCTGGGAGCACCTGTCTTTTAAGTCACCTGACGCAACTTGGCCAATCGGGCACAGAAGCTCTTAACCCCTTGAATCCTGGTTTCCAGCCACGGCCTGCAGAGAAACAGAAAGGTAAGTACACAGCATTTATTAGGGGGCGAAACGAAGTACATAACACCCCCACCCAAAGATACTGAATAAGCTCTGATGGGGATTAAACTTCTTAGAGAAATACGAAACTGGATGCCCCACCCCATCTGAATCATCCTGTATAAGAACCCCACGATCGCTAGCATCCACTGCCAGCTTAAATGGATGCTCAAAATCAGGTGCCGCAAGCACAGGTGCGCGCACCAGAGACCTTTAGTATGATCAAAGGCTTGTTGACACTCAGTGGACCACACAAAAGCTACCTTCGGACTCAGCAAATCCGTCAAAGGAGCAGCCACTGCAGAGAAGTTTGGACAGAACCCCCTATAATACCCACCCATAGCCAGATACCTACGGAGTTCAGTCCTAGATGTTGGAACAGGAAATGCGACAATATGTCCGACCTTGTCCTCGAGAGCGCGAACCTGACCCCGGCCCACCATCTTACCCAAATACATCACCGTGGCCTGGCCAAACTCACACTTCCCCAGATTGATCGTTAGGTTTGCCTCCGCTAGACAACAAAATACCTCCTTCAGATGACCCATGTGTTCGATCCAAGACCTGGAGCACACAACCAAATCATCAAGGTATGCTTCACAGAAGGATAAACCAGCCAATACCACGTTCACTAACCGTTGGAAGGTTGCCGGTGCATTGCGCATCCCAAATGCCATTACCGTGTACTGAAGAAAGTTATCAGGCATAAAGAACGCTGAGATCTCCCTCGCCCGCCTAGTCAAAGGAACTTGCCAATACCCTTTTAGCAAGTCCAACTTTGACACAAAAGATACACTTCCCACATGATCCACGCAATCCTCCATCCGTGGAAGAGGATAGCAATCCGGCTTAGTTACAGCATTCACCTTCTGAAAGTCCGTGCAAAACCTGTCCTCCCCATTAGCCTTCATAGCCAGTAGACACGGAGAACTCCACGGACTACAACTAGGTTCAGCAATTGCATGCTGCAGCATATAGTCAACCTCACATCTTAGGCGATGACGCTTGTCAGGATTGACCCGATATGGACGCTGTTTTATTGGCGCAGCACCGACCACGTCAATGTCATGCTGCAGCAGATGCCCGAGAAGGCACATCCGAGAACATTGGACCCCACCAAAGCAAGCAGATCATCCCGCTGACTTTCAGACAAATGAGACAACCGCAAGGGAAGCGACTCCAAAGCTTCAGAGTTGCACAGCTTTCCCTGCGTCACTGCCACAGACAACTGTGCCTCACCCACATCACCACCCATGTCAGGGGGCAGCACTTCTACAGCCAAAACTGGCTTAGACAAAACCGAAGGACACAGCTCCTCCCCATCAACCCGTACATGCTCCTGCTCATGGTACTGCTTCAGCATGTTGACATGACAGAGCTAAGTCTTACGCCTCCGATCAGGCGTACCAATAACGTAATCCCTTGCGCCAACCTTCTTAACCACCTGATAGGGACCACTATACCGAGCCTCCAGACTGGAACCAGGAATAGGCAACAACACCAGGACCTTGTCACCTGGAGAAAAATCCCTACTAGAAGCCTTCCTGTCGAACCAGCCCTTCATCCTAGACTGAGCAGAAGCAAGATTACCCATTGCCAGTTCGCAGGCCCTCCACAGTCTAGACCTAAAAGTACAGACGTGATCTAAAATACTACGTTTTGAATTCTCCTGCAACCATTTCTCCTTCAGGACCCTCAACGGACCACGAACAGTATGCGCGAACACCAGGTCAGCAGGACTGAACCCTAAAGACCCCTGTACGATGTCACGCACCGCAAACATAACTAGATGTACCCCCTCATCCCAGTCTTTTTCAAACTCTAGGCAGTAAGTCCTCAACATAGATTTCAAAGTCTGGTGAAACCGCTCGAGAGCTCTCTGGCTCTCAGGATGATACGCACAGGAGTAACAATGCTCAATATCCAACAACTTCATTACCTGGCCAAAAACCTTTGACATGAAGTTGGAACCTTGGTCACTCTGCACCACCTTGGGCAAACTTAACAACGAAAAAAACTTAGTGAGAGACTTCACAATGACAGGGGCAGTAATATTATGCAAAGGGACCACCTCCGGAAAGCGGGTAGATGCACACATAATTGTCAATAAAAACTTGTTGCCCACCCTTGTCCGAGGTAGAGGACCCACACAATCAACTAGAATCCGTTCAAACGGCTCCCCGACCACAGGGATTGGATATAAAGGCGCAGGAACAATTGATTGGTTTGGCTTTCCTGCCACCTGGCAAATGTGACAACACCTGCAGTGCTGCTTCACGTCCTTTTTCAACCCTGGCCAAAAAGAATTCCGTAATATACGGTCATACGTCTTATTGACCCCCAAATGTCCACCCAGAGGTCCATCATGAGCCAAACTGAGTATCTCGTCCCTATACCGACGAGGTATCACAATCTGATCAACCACGCTCCAATCATCATGCCCTGACATATCCAAGGGAGACCACTTTCGCATCAGTAAGCCATTCCTCAGAAAATACCCCTTTGCTGTGGAATCCATACCCCCCTCAGGCACCGCGCAGTCGAACAGATATGATAAACCTGGATTTTACTCCTCAACGAGCCGGTCACGTGACAGCGGTACATTTTCAGACACGACCCCATCTTGAGATGTAGAAACACCATTCACAACACAGGATCCATCACCCTGATCCCAAAAAATGCTCTCACTCAGGTCCACTACATCTTCAAACTTTGCCTGGCTCTTAGCCATAGCCCTCGTGACAGCACAAGCTGTGAAGACCTTCGGATGCTGCATAGCCAATCTATCAGGACTCTGCACCACCGGAACAGCCGTCACCTCAGGAGTAATGAAAACTCTACCTCCTGCCAATTAATTCCCGAAAATCACAGAAACTCCCGCAACGGGAAAACACGGCCGTAACCCAACAATTTCCTGGCCTGAAACCAACTCGGACTCGAGACTCACGGTATGCAAAGGCACTACCATGTCCTCCAATCCGAATCCTACCACAGGGACACTGGACCCAACCGATGACTCCCCAGAAAACGGCAGTACACTATCAAATATAAAGGACTGAGTAGCACCAGTATCACGCAAGATGGATACTGGAACTCTATGAACCCCATCCTCTAGAGAAACAAAACCTTTCATGATGAACGCAGAATAATTACTACACTCATCAGACGCAGGCATCCCAGGAACCACAGATGCTTTTTGTGTACCCACCAAAGCCACAGGCTTTGCATTTTTCTTGTGCAGGACGGGACACGACTTTAAGATGTGCCCGCTCCCTTTACAATAGTAGCACACAGGACCTTCCTTAGTCCTGAGACCTCAGTCAACCTTATCAGCTCGGACCTCCCCCTGTATCACTGTGCTGACACTTGCAGGCACAGAGACAGCTTTGACACTGCCCCCGGCGACACCACCGCAATTAACCAGCCACGCACCAAAACTATAGGATCGCCCAACAAACTCAGTTTTATGAGTCAATACATACTCATAGAAACATAGAAAATAGGTGCAGGAGTAGGCCATTCGGCCCTTCGAGCCTGCACCGCCATTCAATGTGATCATGGCTGATCATCCAACTCAGTATCCCGTACCTGCCTTCTCTCCATACCCCCTGATCCCTTTAGCCACAAGTGCCACATCTAACGCCCTCTTAAATATAGCCAATGAACTGGCCTCAACTACCTTCTGTGGCAGAGAATTCCAGAGACTCACCACTCTCTGTGTAAAGAATGTTTTCCTCATTTCGGTCCTAAAGGAATTCCCCCTTATCCTTAGACTGTGACCCCTTGTTCTGGACTCCCCCAACATCGGGAACAATCTTCCAGCATCTAGCTTGTCCAACCCCTTAAGAATTTTGTAGGTTTCTATAAGATCCCCCCTCAATCTTCTAAATTCCATCGAGTACAAACCGAGTCTATCCAATCTTTCCTCATATGAAAGTCCTGACATCCCAGGAATCAGTCTGGTTCCTGGAATCATCTGCTAACACCGCGGCCTTAGACACCTCCGTCACCTTCTGCTCATTAAGGTAAGTAGCATCCCTCTCAGGGAGACAGTTCTTAAAGTCTTCCATAATCAACAAGGCCCGCAGCAGCTTAAAATCCTTCACTCCTTGAGAAGCGCACCACCTGTCAAAAAGTGCCTCCTTCTCCCAAGCAAACTCCACATAAGTCTGATTGTCAAACTTCCTAAAGCACCGTAACTTCTGCCGGTACGCCTCTGGAACCAATTCATAAGCCCTTAATACTGTAGACTTCACACACTCATTGTCCAGACTGTCGTTAAGAGATAAAGACGAGTACACCTCCCGTGCTTTACCCACAAGGACACACTGCAAGAGCAAGGACCACATGTCCCTAGGCCACTTCAAGGACGAAGCCACCCGTTCAAACACTGCAAAATACTTGTCCACATCCTTCTCATGAAACGGGGGAACCAGGCGGATGTTCTTGCTCATATCAAACTCATTTTCTCCAGAAGGAACGCGGCAATTCAATTCCTTCTCCTGCGGGTCAAGATGTCTCATCTCAAGCATGATCTCTCTCTCTCTCTCTCTCTTTTTTTTTTTTTTTTTTTCTTCATTTCAAAAACTTTATTCAACACAAATCATAAAATACAATACATCAAAACACAATCAAAAATCACACTATAACGAACAGATCATTGTAGTACAACAGTACATTCATTTATAATCGCCTCAACCCCACGCGGTGACCAACGCTGACGGAAGGCCTCCAGAGTCCCCGTAAACACTGTGTGTTCCCTCTCCAGGGACACACGTGCACGGACGTAGGCCCGAAAGAGGGGCAGGCAGCCGACTCTCGCCTGACCGTCGACCGCCCGCTGCCTGGACCCACGAATGGCCATCTTGGCCAGGCCGAGGAGCAAACCGACAGGTAAGTCCCCCCCCCCACACTCGGCTCTCCCCACTCCCTGCCTTGTGTCCAAACACCAGGATTGTGGGGCTAAAATGCAGCCAGAACTTGAGGAACAGCTCCTTCAGATATTGGTACAGGGGCAGTAACCTCACACACTCCATATACACATGGAATACGGTCTCCTCCTCTCCGCAGAAAATACATGCGGCAGACGAACCCGTGAACCGACTCAAAAGTTTATTACAAACCACCACTCCATGCAGCACTCTCCACCCCAGGTCCCCAATATAAAGGGGTACGACTCCCTTATAGAAGGACCCCCACTGGGGCCCCCCGCTGCCTTCAGATGGTAACACCGTCCTCCATGGTGAGTCAGGACGGGAGACGAAGGCACGGTGGTTCAGAATGTGCAGGAGCATCCTATACAGTGCGCGTCTCCTTGCATCACAAAATGGCATGCTGGTCATCTCAGAAAGGCAGTTCAGATTATGCGGAGCCGGAGGCCGAGAAATATCCCGGAGCCTAGGCTCGATGAGCAGATCTGACGGAGCGGGGGTAAGCTCTATCTGAACCACTCTAGGCTCGCGCCTCTCCTTGACAACCACCATGACAGGATGAGGACCAGCTACACCCGCAGCCACAACATCCCCCTCTCCTCGTGGAACAACACTCTGGCTGAACACCACCAAATTCCTCACTCTTAACACATCCCTGTAGAAAACAGGCAAGCCCCTTAGAGCGGGTCGACTGACGCCCGCCACCGGGAGCCGCGAGACCCCCCTCAGGCAACGACCCTGACGAAAAAAATACGTGGCCAGAGCGTGCCATCTGGGAGGGTTCTCTACATACATGTATCTCCGCAGAGTCCTGAGACGGAGAGCCGCCACCTGGGTGCGCACGCACACCAAGGACTGGCCGCCCTCCTCTAACGGAAGACTCAGGACCGCCGCGGAAATCCAATGCTTCCTAATTCCCCAAAAGAAATCCACCAGCTTCTTCTGTATAGCAGTTACAAATATAGAGGGCGGGACAAGAGTAGCCAGCCGGTACCATAACATAGAGGCCACCAGCTGGTTTATGACCAGCACCCTCCCCCGAAAGGAGAGAACTCCAAGCAGGCCTGACCAGCGCCCCAGCCGAGCAACCACCTTCGTCTCCAACTCTTGCCAGTTTGCCGGCCAAACATCCTCAGTGGGACTCAGGTACACCCCCAGATAGAGGAGGTGCGTGGTACTCCACGCATACAATGCCATCTCCTCCGGCAGGGAGTCTACCCGCCACTGACCCACCAAAAGTCCAGAGCACTTACTCCAGTTAATCCTAGCAGAAGATGCAGCCGAGAAAATCTCCTGGCAGTCACGCATCCTCCGCAGGTCACCAGGATCAGTGAACATAAGAAGTACGTCATCTTCTTACGGTGACGTCATCTTCTTACGGCTCCACACAGACCGAATACAACTGGCCCGACATAGGGCACCCCTGGCGGACCCCCCTCCCAAAATGAAAAGGAGCTAGCACCGCGCCATTAACCTTTACAAGGCACTCCGCAGCAGCGTACAAAAGCCGGACCCGGGCCACGAAGTGTGGTCCAAACCCAAACGCTTGCAACGACCCAAATAGGTATTCATGCTCCACCGTATCAAAAGCCTTCTCCTGATCAAGAGACAGAAAAGCAGCTGACTCACCAGTACCCTGGACTAAATGAATCAGGTCCCTAACCAGGTGGATGTTATCCTGGATAGACCGGCCAGGGACTGTATAAGATTGATCAGGATGAATCACTTGATGCAGCACGGAGCCCAGGCGATTTGCCATTGCCCGTGCAAAAATGTTATATTCTGTGCAAAGGAGAGAGACTGGACGCCAGTTCTTCAACAAACGGAGTTCGCCCTTCTTAGGCAGCAAGACAACAACCGTCCTACGCCACGAGAGAGGCATCACTCCAGTCGCCAGGCTCTCCCCCAGAACCAACATATAGTCACCCCCTAGGATGTCCCAGAAAGCTCTAACAAACTCCACCGTCAACCCATCCAGCCCGGGGGACTTACCCCTCCTGAGCTGATGCAAGGTGCGAGTCAACTCCTCCAAAGATAAGGGGCCATCAAGAAGATCAGCCTCCTCCCTATCTACGGTCGGTAGACCCTCCCACAGATCATGCTGAGCCTCCACACTGAATCCTTCCGCAGAGAACAGGGACCCATAAATAGACCTAACCAAGGCATTAATCCTCTCTGGATCAGTGACAGAGGGGCCATCATCTGCAAGCAACTCCACGAGCTGTTTTCGAGCTCCCCGCCCCTTCTCCAAAGAGAAAAAGAAAGGCGACGCTCGGTCCAGCTCGTGCAGCATCTGGACCCGAGACCTCACATATGCGCCTCGAGATCGCTCAAGCAGCAGACTCCTCAAAACCTCCTTCTTCCTCTGAAACTCTCCCCATTCGCTGGAGTCTTCACCAAACTGACCCAGGCGAGACTCAGCGTCCTGTATCTCCCTCTCCAGCTTCTCGACCGCTGAGTCCCGCCTCCCAGTCGACCCCCATGTATATTCCTTACAAAAGAGACGGATGTGAGCTTTACCCACATCCCACCACTGCCTAAGGGAAGAGAAGCACCTCTGCCTCTCTCTCCACTTCACCCAAAACCGAGTGAATGACTCCCGGAAACACCGATCCTCCAGCAGCCTGTTGTTAAAGTGCCAGTACGCGGACCCAGCCCGAGCGCACGCTGGATTAAAATCCACACGCACCAGACAATGGTCCGAGCACGGCACCAGCCGCATTGAGGCCGCTGAGACACGGGAAACAAACGCTCGGGAAATATAAAACCGATCAATGCGGGAACCACCGCCCTCAGACCTCCGCGAAAAAGCAGTGGAATCAGGGTGAAGGTCCCTCCAAGCATCAACCAACTCAAAGGAGTCAATCAAGCCTCTCAGCTTCTTCGCTACAGCAGGCGCACACTGAGTACCAGAACGGTCCCGCACCTCAAGTGTGCAATTAAAGTCCCCACCAAGGAAGACACACTCTCCCCTATCAATAGTGCCCAACAGAGCATTCACCTCCCGAAGTAGGCCGGCCTGCATCGTGCCGGAGCTAGGGGCATACACGTTAATGAAATGCAACGGCATGCCATCCAGGCTCACGGCCAGATGGAGCAAACGTCCTGGCACCACTTCCTGCACTTTTAAAATGCTTGGCAGAAAATTTGGGGCCAACAGAAAAGCCACCCCACTCGAATTTGAGCTGAGATGGCTCATATAAACCCTCCCTTCCCACTCCAGTTGCCAGGTAGGTTCGTCACTAGCAACGGTATGTGTCTCTTGCAGATAACAAACTGCAAATCTCCCCTCCCTTAGGGCTGATAAGAGCTGAAATCTTCGAAAACTCGCTCTACTCCCATTTAAATTTAATGTAGCTACTGTGAATGTGTAGGCACATTAGATTGAGACCCTCACACTCCCTGTAGTCTCAAGAACTCCTTTCCTGAGGACCTTCAAAAAACCCCGAAACTGCCCCAAATCCGAGTCAGAAAGACCACTATCCTTGTTACTAAGGATAGCCTCGAGACTCGCCTGCAAATCTAGACAATCCTCCCACCGCCTTGTAGCAGCAAACCATAATGTTTTGGGAGCACGGCTTGTTTTTAGGAACTCTCGCACCTCAACAATAAGCTTTGCCTCAGACACGGCCTTGGAGTCTGGGCTCACAGCCAACCCGCTCGCACCTGAATCAACAACCTCAGAAAGGCCAGAACTCTCTGACAAATCACTCTCTGTGCCACACCCACTGGCCGCATCGCTGTCCCCCTCCTCAGCCATGACACGACCCCCCGGATCAATGCTGGGGGTGGGTCCCGACACCCCTGCCTGAGACTCGCAGCCCTCTGAATGGCTGGGCTCCTGCACGCTACCATCACCCTCCTCTTCTGGGCCTGGGGAAGCAACAACAAGAGGCATCCCCAGGGCCTGTGGAGCACTGGCACCCTCGGAGTCTGAAAGAGGATCACGACCCATAACAGCCCTGACCTCCACATCATCCAGAGTGCCCTCTCCACAGGCATCACCCAGAGAATCACCACCTGCTATTAAACTCACCCCAGACAGCTCATCCGGTGAGGCATCCCGCCCCCCAGCACCTCCACTGGCACCGATATGGAGCACAGACTTGAACGACAACACCCCCGAAACTCCCCCCTCGGCCTGACTCTGCACATCCCCCGTCACAGAGGGCACACTACCAGGGGAGCCAACCACGTCACCTAACGTGCTAGCACCCTCAGTAGGCCTCTGAAACGAGGGGACCTCGTCCGACCCAGAGGGTACACACCCAAGGGAGCTAACCACAGCACCCGCCGAGATAACTCCCTCAGAGGGCCCCTGAGATGAAGGGACAGACTCCCGCCCAGTGGACACAACTCCACCGGAATCAACTTCAGCACCCAGTCCTGTGACACCCGCTGTAGATCCATGAAGAGAAGGCCCAACCACCGACCCAGAAGACACCGGGTCAAGACCACTTTCAGCCACCTCAGTGGTGGAAAGCCCGGAGAAAGACATCCCCTTCGCTCTGGACCCACGCCCTTCCTCATCTTCACCAGGCAGATGCCTCCTTTTAGTCCCACTCACATGCGGAGGTACGGTAACCTCCATAAGGGAAGGGTCATCCGCCTCCACATTACCCCCATCCACTTTGCCACCCACACGTTTAGGCTTCTTTACCCCCTTCCGAACCACCGCAACTCCCCCCTGGGCCCCAGCAGGTGCAGTCTGCACCACACTGGAGCTAAACTCACCCGATTGCACTTTCTTCGCTCGGGCGGCCCTATCCCTCTCCTTCTTCTTGTTGTGCTTCCCTTGCTTCTCCCAAAACCCCCCCTCAACACTCCCCTCCTCCTGCGCCCCACCTCCATCCGCCGCCACAGGCGCAAGACGTGGGGGGTGTGGGGGGCATGGGCTCACTGCCCAGGGTCCCCAAAGCGGACCCTGAAGGCTTAGCACTGCCGCCCCGGGTCACCATGGCAGAACTGGCAACCTTAGCCGGGTCAGCAGTACCGCCCCGCGCCGCTGAGGTTTGACAAGCCACCCCAGATGGGCCAGCAGCGCTTTCCTGGGCCACTGCACTAGAACCTCTAGCAGTGCCCCCGCGAAAAAGACACTCCCTACGGAGATGTAAAAATTCGCCGCACGCATGACACCGTGCCTTTCCCCAACTCCAACGCACGGTTCTGGGGACACCCTTATGCACCACCTCAAAACTCCCCTCGGCACCATCCCCCTCACCCACCTTAATGAACACCCTCCTCTTGAAACTGAAGACCCCTTTTTCCTCCGGGTCCCCCCCGGGATGCAAGAGACGAAAACATTTAGACCGCACCTCCCCGAACTTGGACAGGTGTGGAATAAGTACTGCATCCGAAAAATAGGTGGGGCAGCTCCGCAGGAGAACCGGTCTCACCCTGGATACCCACGGATCCACCTGTATGTGGACCCCCCCCACTGAGATCCCCTCCTCCAACGCTCGGGCCACACACTCCCGGGTCTTAAGTATCATCTCCACCTTTCCTCTTTCGAGCTCAGAAGAGACAATAGCCCCCCTCCCAAGAAGTTCATTCATGGCCTTCACAATTACCCCCCTCGACATCATAGGCCCAGTTTGAACAGAAATACCAAAACTGTCCCCATCCAAGTCAACATGAGGCTCAAGCTCAGACAGCGATAGCACCCGCCACTGATGCCATCGCTGCGTATGTCCGGACCTTCGGCCACGCCCCTTCCATCGCCATCCTCACAGAGGCACAAACCAGCTCCAGGCACCTCAGCAGCACAGCTCCAAGTTAAGTCCCAGAGACAGTCACAGTCAAAGACAGGCAGCAGAAAACAGAAACCTCCAGCAGAAGCAGGAAAGTCCCCAGGTTCGTCCACAGCCAAGAGCAGCTTTTGGAAAGCTCTATCGCAGTCTCGCCGGAAGCACAAGTACCTTCTTCACATTAAGCCAGGCAGCCGCACTGAGCAAAATGACTTTAGGGCAGAGAAACGGCGCTAAAAACAACAAAGACACCGTCAATATTCCAAACCCACGATCACAGGCACTATTGGCAATCCGCCAACGACAACCGCACCCTCAACAATGTGGAGAAACTCAGGAATTCTCTCACTGTTGGAGGCATCCCAGACCAGAGGAAAGCTTCAACAGCCCAACGATACGTTAGACTATGAAACCCCCCTGTGTCTGTGTCCTCTTCGATGACAAAATCCTTGAAAGGCTGCTTCAATCCTTCTCTTAGCAGAGCTGAGTCTCTCTCTTTTTTCTTTTTTTTTTTCCTTTTCCAAAAACTTTATTCAACACAATCATATAATACAACACATCAAAACATAATCAAAAATAACACTATAACAAACAAATCATTGTAGTACAACAGTACATTCATTGTTTACAATAGTACTCACTCTCTCTTTTTTTTTTTTTTTTCATTTCAAAAACTTTATTCAACACAAATCATAAAATACAACACATCAAAACACAATCAAAAATCACACTATAATGAACAGATCATTGTAGTACAACAGTACATTCATTGTTTACAATAGTACTCACTTTTTTTTTATTTCAAAAACTTTATTCAACACAAATCATAAAATACAACACATCAAAACACAATCAAAAATCACACTATAATGAACAGATCATTGTAGTACAACAGTACATTCATTTATAATCGCCTCAACCCCACGCGGCGACCAGCGCTGACGGAAGGCCCCCACAGTCCCCGTGAACACCGCGTGTTCCCTCTCCAGGGACACACGTGCACGGACGTAGGCCCGAAAGAGGGGCAGGCAGCCGACTCTCGCCTGACCGTCGACCGCCCGCTGCCTGGACCCACGAATGGCCATCTTGGCTAGGCCGAGGAGCAAACCGACAGGTAAGTCCCCCCCCCACACTCGGCTCTCCCCACTCCCTGCCTTGTGTCCAAACACCAGGATTGTGGGGCTAAAATGCAGCCAGAACTTGAGGAACAGCCCCTTCAGATATTGGTACAGGGGCAGTAACCTCACACACTCCATATACACATGGAATACGGTCTCCTCCTCTCCGCAGAAAATACATGCGGCAGACGAGCCCGTGAACCGACTCAAAAGTTTATTACAAACCACCGCTCCATGCAGCACTCTTCACCCCAGGTCCCCAATATAAAGGGGTACAACTCCCTTATAGAAGGACCCCCACTGGGGCCCCCCGCCGCCTTCGGATGGTAACACCGTCCTCCATGGTGAGTCAGGACGGGAGACGAAGGCACGGTGGTTCAGAATGTGCAGGAGCATCCTGTACAGTGCGCGTCTCCTTGCATCACAAAATGGCATGCTGGTCATCTCAGAAAGGCAGCTCAGATTATGCGGAGCCGGAGGCCGAGAAATATCCCGAAGCCTAGGCCCGATGAGCAGATCTGACGGAGCGGGGGTAAGCTCTATCTGAACCACTCTAGGCTCGCGCCTCTCCTCGACAACCACCATGACAGGATGAGGACCAGCCACACCCGCAGCCACAACATCCCCCTCTCCTCGTGGAACAACACTCTGGCTGAACACCACCAAATTCCTCACTCTTAACACATCCCTATAGAAAACAGGCAAGCCCCTTAGAGCGGGTCGACTGACACCCGCCACCGGGAGCCGCGAGACCCCCCTTAGGCAACGACCCTGACGAAAAAAATACGTGGCCAGAGCGTGCCATCTGGGAGGGTTCTCTACATACATGTATCTCCGCAGAGTCCTGAGACGGAGAGCCGCCACCTGGGTGCGCACGCACACCAAGGACTGGCCGCCCTCCTCTAACGGAAGACTCAGGACCGCCGCGGAAATCCAATGCTTCCTAATTCCCCAAAAGAAATCCACCAGCTTCTTCTGTATAGCAGTTACAAATATAGAGGGCGGGACAAGAGTAGCCAGCCGGTACCATAACATAGAGGCCACCAGCTGGTTTATGACCAGCACCCTCCCCCGAAAGGAGAGAACTCCAAGCAGGCCTGACCAGCGCCCCAGCCGAGCAACCACCTTCGTCTCCAACTCTTGCCAGTTTGCCGGCCAAACATCCTCAGTGGGACTCAGGTACACCCCCAGATAGAGGAGGTGCGTGGTACTCCACGCATACAATGCCATCTCCTCCGGCAGGGAATC
Source organism: Raja brachyura (assembly GCA_963514005.1). The sequence continues at coordinate 496,257 of OY740784.1, forward strand.
TACCCGCCACTGACCCACCAAAAGTCCAGAGCACTTACTCCAATTAATCCTAGCAGAAGATGCAGCCGAGAATATCTCCTGGCAGTCACGCATCCTCCGCAGGTCACCAGGATCAGTGAACATAAGAAGTACGTCATCGGCATACGCCGATAGAATCACCTCAACCCGCGGGCCAGGTAGGGCCAGGCCTGTCAACCTCCTCCGAAGAAGACACAGGAACGGCTCCACACAGACCGAATACAACTGGCCCGACATAGGGCACCCCTGGCGGACCCCCCTCCCAAAATGAAAAGCAGCTAGCACCGCGCCATTAACCTTTACAAGGCACTCCGCAGCAGCGTACAAAAGCCGGACCCGGGCCACGAAGTGTGGTCCAAACCCAAACGCTTGCAACGACCCAAATAGGTATTCATGCTCCACCCTATCAAAAGCCTTCTCCTGATCAAGAGACAGAAAAGCAGCTGACTCACCAGTACCCTGGACTAAATGAATCAGGTCCCTAACCAGGTGGATGTTATCCTGGATGGACCGGCCAGGGACTGTATAAGATTGATCAGGATGAATCACTTGATGCAGCACGGAGCCCAGGCGATTTGCCATTGCCCGTGCAAAAATTTTATATTCTGTGCAAAGGAGAGAGACTGGACGCCAGTTCTTCAACAAACGGAGTTCGCCCTTCTTAGGCAGCAAGACAACAACCGTCCTACGCCACGAGAGAGGCATCACTCCAGTCGCCAGGCTCTCCCCCAGAACCAACATATAGTCACCCCCTAGGACGTCCCAGAATGCTCTAACAAACTCCACCGTCAACCCATCCAGCCCGGGGGACTTACCCCTCCTGAGCTGATGCAAGGCGTGAGTCAACTCCTCCAAAGATAAGGGGCCATCAAGAAGATCAGCCTCCCCCCTATCTACGGTCGGTAGACCCTCCCACAGATCTTGCTGAGCCTCCACACCGAATCCTTCCGCAGAGAACAGGGACCCATAAAAGGACCTAACCAAGGCATTAATCCTCTCTGGATCAGTGACAGAGGAGCCGTCATCTGCAAGCAACTCCACGAGCTGTTTTCGAGCTCCCCGCCCCTTCTCCAAAGAGAAAAAGAAAGGCGACGCTCGGTCCAGCTCGTGCAGCATCTGGACCCGAGACCTCACATAAGCGCCACGAGATCGCTCAAGCAGCAGACTCCTCAAAACCTCCTTCTTCCTCTGAAACTCTCCCCATTTGCTGGAGTCTTCACCAAACTGACCAAGGCGAGACTCAGCGTCCTGTAACTCCCTCTCCAGCTTCTCGACCGCTGAGTCCCGCCTCCCAGTCGACCCCCATGTATATTCCTTACAAAAGAGACGGATGTGAGCTTTACCCACATCCCACCACTGCCTAAGGGAAGAGAAGCACCTCTGCCTCTCTCTCCACTTCACCCAAAACCGAATGAATGACTCCCGGAAACACTGATCCTCCAGCAGCCTGTTGTTAAAGTGCCAGTACGCGGACCCAGCCCGAGCGCACGCTGGATTAAAATCCACACGCACCAGACAATGGTCCGAGCACGGCACCAGCCGCATTGAGGCCGCTGAGACACGGGAAACAAACGCTCGGGAAATATAAAACCGATCAATGCGGGAACCACCGCCCTCAGACCTCCGCGAAAAAGCAGTGGAATCAGGGTGAAGGTCCCTCCAAGCATCAACCAACTCAAAGGAGTCAATCAAGCCTCTCAGCTTCTTCGCTACAGCAGGCGCACACTGAGTACCAGAACGGTCCCGCACCTCAAGTGTGCAATTAAAGTCCCCACCAAGGAAGACACACTCTCCCCTATCAATAGTGCCCAACAGAGCATTCACCTCCCGAAGTAGGCCGGCCTGCATCGTGCCGGAGCTAGGGGCATACACGTTAATGAAATGCAACGGCATGCCATCCAGGCTCACGGCCAGATGGAGCAAACGTCCTGGCACCACTTCCTGCACTTTTAAAATGCTTGGCAAAAAATTTGGGGCCAACAGAAAAGCCACCCCACTCGAATTTGAGCTGAGATGGCTCATATAAACCCTCCCTTCCCACTCCAGTTGCCAGGTAGGTTCGTCACTAGCAACGGTATGTGTCTCTTGCAGATAACAAACTGCAAATCTCCCCTCCCTTAGGGCTGATAAGAGCTGAAATCTTCGAAAACTCGCTCTACTCCCATTTAAATTTAATGTAGCTACTGTGAATGTGTAGACACATTAGATTGAGACCCTCACACTCCCTGTAGTCTCAAGAACTCCTTTCCTGAGGACCTTCAAAAAACCCCGAAACTGCCCCAAATCCGAGTCAGAAAGACCACTATCCTTGTTACTAAGGATAGCCTCGAGACTCGCCTGCAAATCTAGACAGTCCCCCCACCGCCTTGTCGCAGCAAACCATAATGTTTTGGGAGCACGACTTATTTTTAAGAACTCTCGCACCTCAACAATAAGCTTCGCCTCAGACACGGCCTTGGAGTCTGGGCTCACAGCCAACCCGCTCGCACCTGAATCAACAACCTCAGAAAGACCAGAACTCTCTGACAAATCACTCTCTGTGCCACACCCCCTCCTCAGCCATGACACGACCCCCCGGATCAATGCTGGGGGTGGGTCCCGACACCCCTGCCTGACACTCGCAGCCCTCTGAATGGCTGGGCTCCTGCACGCTACCATCACCCTCCTCTTCTGGGCCTGGGGAAGCAAAAACAAGAGGCATCCCCAGGGCCTGTGGAACACTGGCACCCTCGGAGTCTGAAAGAGGATCACGACCCATAACAGCCCTGACCTCCACATCATCCAGAGTGCCCTCTCCACAGGCATCACCCAGAGAATCACCACCTGCTATTAAACTCACCCCAGACAGCTCATCCGGTGGGGCATCCCGCCCCCCAGCACCTCCACTGGCACTGATATGGAGCACAGACTTGAACGACAATACCCCCGAAACTCCCCCCTCGGCCTGACTCTGCACATCCCCCGTCACAGAGGGCACACTACCAGGGGAGCCAACCACGTCACCTAACGTGCTAGCACCCTCAGTAGGCCTCTGAAACGAGGGGACCTCGTCCGACCCAGAGGGTACACACCCAAGGGAGCTAACCACAGCACCCGCCGAGATAACTCCCTCGGTGGGCCCCTGAGATGAAGGGACAGACTCCCGCCCAGTGGACACAACTCCACCGGAATCAACTTCAGCACCCAGTCCTGTGACACCCGCTGTAGATCCATGAAGAGAAGGCCCAACCACCGACCCAGAAGACACCGGGTCAAGACCACTTTCAGCCACCTCAGTGGTGGAAAGCCCGGAGAAAGACATCCCCTTCGCTCTGGACCCACGCCCTTCCTCATCTTCACCAGGCAGATGCCTCCTTTTAGTCCCACTCACATGCGGAGGTGCGGTAACCTCCATAAGGGAAGGGTCATCCGCCTCCACATTACCCCCATCCACTTTGCCACCCACACGTTTAGGCTTCTTTACCCCCTTCCGAACCACCGCAACTCCCCCCTGGGCCCCAGCAGGTGCAGTCTGCACCACACTGGAGCTAAACTCACCCGATTGCACTTTCTTCGCTCGGGCGGCCCTATCCCTCTCCTTCTTCTTGTTGTGCTTCCCCTGCTTCTCCCAAAACCCCCCCTCAACACTCCCCTCCTCCATCCGCCGCCACAGGCGCAAGACGTGGGGGGTGTGGGGGGCGTGGGCTCTCACTGCCCAGGGTCCCCAAAGCGGAACCTACGGACCCAGAAGGCTTAGCACTGCCGCCCCGGGTCACCAAGGCAGAACTGGCAACCTCAGCCGGGTCAGCAGTACCGCCCCGCGCCGCTGAGGTTTGACAAGCCACCCCAGATGGGCCAGCAGCGCTTTCCTGGGCCACTGCACTAGAACCTCTAGCAGTGCCCCCGCGAAAAAGACACTCCCTACGGAGATGTCCAAATTCGCCGCACGCATGACACTGTGCCTTTCCCCAACTCCAACGCACGGTTCTGGGGACACCCTTATGCACCACCTCAAAACTCCCCTCGGCACCATCCCCCTCACCCACCTTCATGAACACCCTCCTCTTGAAACTGAAGACCCCTTTCTCCTCTGGGTCCCCCCCGGGATGCAAGAGACGAAAACATTTAGACCGCACCTCCCCGAACTTGGACAGGTGTGGAATAAGTACTGCATCCGAAAAATAGGTGGGGCAGCTCCGCAGAAGAACCGGTCTCACCCTGGATACCCACGGATCCACCTGTATGTGGACCCCCCCCCCACTGAGATCCCCTCCTCCAACGCTCGGGCCACACACTCCCGGGTCTTAAGTATCATCTTCACCTTTCCTCTTTCGAGCTCAGAAGAGACAATAGCCCCCCTCCCAAGAAGCTCATTCTTGGCCTTCGTAATTACCCCCCTCGACATCATAGGCCCAGTTTGAACAGAAATACCAAAGCTGTCCCCATCCAAGTCAACATGAGGCTCAAGCTCAGATGGCCTCGCACCCGCCACTGATGCCATCGCTGCGTAGGTCCGGACCTTCGGCCGCGCCCCTTCCATCGCCATCCTCACAGAGGCACAAACCAGCTCCAGGCACCTCAGCAGCACAGCTCCAAGTTAAGTCCCAGAGACAGTCACAGTCAAAGACAGGCAGCAGAAAACAGAAACCTCCAGCAGAAGCAGGAAAGTCCCCAGGTTCGTCCACAGCCAAGAGCAGCTTTTGGAAAGCTCTATCGCAGTCTCGCCGGAAGCACAAGTACCTTCTTCACATTAAGCCAGGCAGCCGCACTGAGCAAAATGACTTTAGGGCAGAGAAACGGCGCTAAAAACAACAAAGACACCGCCAATATTCTGATTTTTAAAGAACATGGTCAGGGACCAGGATTGGCTAACAAATAATATAAGTGTGCTCCAGCCATCCTCTCAATGGGCCGTCGGACTGAAGACTCTAATCCTACCTATATAGTCCTAACCCTGCAACCAAAATACCCGAAAACTCTCAGGTCATCCCTTCAGTCCCAATACAACATTAATTTACAAAAGTATGCGACAACTATACAAAGTGCTGTGCCATGCGACCAGGTCTCCTGCAGCTCAGACCGGCACCTCTTCCTCCAGGGATCTATCATGAAGAGAGAGAGAATTCTGGGAGCTCCTGCCTTTTAAGCTCCCGATGTGTTACCTGACGCAGCTTGGCCAATCGGGCACAGAAGCTCTTAATCCCTTGAATCCTGGTTCCCAGCCACGGCCTGCGGAGAAACAGAAAGGTAAGTACATAGCATTCACCAGGGGGGGAAAGGAAGTTCCTAACAGTCACCAAGAGTCTTAGAGGCCACAAAACAATGATGCTCATCAGTCACAAAAAATCTCATAGAAAGGTGTCGGTGCAGACCATTTCTAGATGGCTGAAACAGGTTTTGGATTGTGCTTGAGTAGACACTGATGTGTTTAAATCTCACTCCACCAGGGCGGCATCAACATCCGCAGTGAGAGCGCTGGACGTCCCTTTAGACCAAATCCACGGGGCCGCGGGATGGTCCAGTGAAGGGACTTTGGAACTCTCTGCCACAGAAGGTAGTTGAGGCCAGTTCATTGGCTATATTTAAGAGGGCGTTAGATGTGGCATTTGTGGCTAAAGGGATCAGGGGGTATGGAGAGAAGGCAGGTACGGGATACTGAGTTGGATGATCAGCCATAATCACATTGAATGGCGGTGCAGGCTCGAAGGGCCGAATGGCCTACTCCTGCACCTATTTTTCTATGTTTCTATGATCTCCCGTTTGCTCAGCACAAACACATGGGCCCCAGCACAAATTGGAGGAATATAAATCTGAGGGAACAAAGGGTTGTGGGTGTAAGGCACAAGCTGCCGGAGGAGGTATTTGAGGTTTAAGAAGCAGTTAGACAGGTATATGGATAGGACAGGTTTGGAGGGATATGGACCAAACACAGGCACGTGGGACTAGTGTAGATGGGACATGTTGGCCGGTGTAGGCAAGTTGGGCTTATTTTCACACTGTATCACTCGTGACTGTGTGACTATAAGCTGTAACTGAAGGAGTCTGCAAGGCTCATTAGAATTATTGGAAAAGGGAGATTAGAACAAGGGTAGGATCTTTAAAATCATATGAACGCAGGTGATAGGAGTAGAATTAGGCCATTTGGCCCATCATGGCTGATCTACCTCTCCCTCCAAACCCCATTCTCCTGCCTTCTCCTCATGACCTCTGACACCTGTCCTAATCAAGAATCTATCTATCTCTGCCTTAAAAATATCCACTGATTTGGCAAAGAATAGCACAGATTCACCACCCTCCGACTAAAGAAATGTCCACACTAAAATAACATCCTTTAATTGTGAGGCTATGACCTCTAGTCCTAGATTCTCCCACTCATGGAAACATCCTCTCCACATCCACTCGATCCAAGCCTTTCACTACTCTATATGTTTCAATGAGGTTGCCCCTTATTCTTCTAATCTCAAATCAAAGTGGTTAACAGTGAGCTGATGAGTTATCAGGATCATGTGCAAGTTAGGATGATGATAATAGATTAACTTAAAGGGTAATAAGAGTTTATTCCAAAGCATTGCTGGAGTAATTCAGTGGGACAGGCAGCATCTCTGGTGAAAATTAATAGGTGACATTTCAGATCGCGACCGCTCTTCAGACCCGAAACGTCACTTCTCCCTGTTCTCCAGTGAAGCTGCGTAACCCGCTGATTTACTCCAGCATCTTGTGTCTATTTTTGTAAACCAGCATCTGCAGTTCCTTGTATTCTCCATTTATACAGAAACAATTTGGAATACCAGGTCTAAGTGTTACAAAGAGATAGCAGATGAGATGAGTTGAGATGGTGTGAGGCAATATTAGAGAATAATGTTGGCTATGATGACAGGAATATATGGTTCAAAGCCCAAGTTCAGCTTAACCAGCACCTTCAGTTCCTGCCTACAAATTCAGTTTAACCAAGGTAACAACATCCCCAACAGTCAGGTTAACTGTCAAATAGTTACCAGAGAGGCAGATGGAATTGGTGACAATTTAAAAGAAACTGCGGCGGCGAACTAAAGTCATAACTTTGGTCTTCCCAGCACACAGGTGAAGAAAACGTAGTTTAGTTTAGAGATACAACACATAAACAGGCCATTTTGCCCACTAAGTCTGCGTTGACCAACAATCACCCCATACACGAAGACTATCCTACACACTAGAGGCAATTTACTGAGGCCAAGATAACCTACAAACATGTACGTCTTTGGAGTGTGGGTGGAAACTGGAGCAGTCAGAGAAAACCCACATGGTCACGGGGAGAAGGTACAAACTCTGTATGGACAGCACCTATGGCCAGGATCAAACCTGGGTCTCTGGCGCTATAAGGCAGCAACTCTACTGCTGTGCCACTGTGCCGCCCATTTTTGCTGCTAGTACATGGGAGACAATGATGCTGCAGTATAGCAGGATGCAACTCGGGTTAAGTGAACAAGAACCAAAATATGTTTGTAATGAAATAAAACAACATTAATGCAGTACCTCCAATGCATGCACCACTGCATCGTCAAAAACATTATCCAACCCACATTCAAATACTGTTACGATCATCCGGCCCTCTCATTGCCCTTTTGTGGGAAGTACCACGGTGTGAATGCAAAACTTCACATTTTACTTCGGAGTCACGCGAGTGACTACGTGAAGAAGCCCCGCCAGGCGCATGCGCATCATTACTTCCGACGCATGGCGCACCGACGGGCTGGAGAGCGCAGCTCCACCTGCGGTAAGTAGTAAACCCGCAGGTAAGTCAATTTCAAACTTTTCCTGAGAGTATTTAAACTCTGTGTGTCTGGCTCGGGAGCCAGCGGGAGTTGGTGGTAAGGGAGGGTGTTGAAAAGAAAACTGTCCATAGTAGGAGCGCAACGCGCGGGCCCGTGGTTACCGCTCGCAGATCGGGTCGGGAGATAACGGCTGCAGTAACGCCGGCTCCGATACTGGCTGCTGTTCTACCAGCAGCTCAACTGCCTCCATCAGTTCCAGTGCTTCGGGGCAGGGAGGAAGGCCAAAAGAAAATCTCTCAGGCCCGTCTTATCTGACGGGTCTGATGAAGAGGAAGACTCTCCTCCTAATAAAAAGGTATTGGGATGGCTTGACCAGATGGAGAATATGCTCCAAACCTTCATGAGCAATGACATTTTTCAATTTGGGTTCAATGCCCCTAGGATTCCTCAGAGAGGCCCACGCAGAGGCCCATACAGCGAAGAAGACTACACCACTTATGGATACCACTGGGAATCACCCTCGCCAGCACCTTGTTTAGGGCTGGAAGAGACCTCGCAGGAGCAAGAGTCGTGAGAGCCAGGGCAGGAGGAGTCTGACCCTGAAGTTGGTGTCACTGCTTTTGGGTCTATGCTCCAGTTGTCCCGGATGTAACAAGGAACTTTGTTATTCCGGAAGGTACTGGTGAGGCCATGGAGGAAAACCTGGCGGCCAACATCAATTATATGGCCTCTCACCAGCTACAAGATACTATAATGGAACAAACAGCCACCCGATATATAACACCTGTGAATTGTGAGTCACTCAAAGTGCCCACTGTGAACTCTGCTATCTGGGCACAAATGAGTGCAAAGATGCGTGGACAAGAAATCCGTTTCCAGCGGGTCCTCAAATTGGGAGCAGGTCATCACGGCTTTTGGAAAAATGGTCCGAGGGGCACCGATGTCGGGAACACAGCAGGATATGCTGGCCCTGCTGTGCAATGCATATTTCGAAGTGAATTGCATCCGGAAATTGCTATAAAACCTACACTGAACCCGCGATTTGCAGCTTTATGCAGGTCGACCAATTTATTTGCAATTTAAATGCAAGTGCCAAATTATTTATTTGGGGAGGACCTGCTCAAACAAGTGAAAGACCTGGAGGAAGAGGCCAAGACGATAGGCCCCATGAAGACTTATGTCCTTTCCGCCAGGATGCCACCTCGCAGGTCATTTTCGACACAAAGAGGGTCAGATCCGGGGGCAGGGCCAAGCAGAGTGGGGCTAGTGGGATGGCGGCATTACCCACCTGTATACGCCAACTAAAATCCCAGTATGGCAAAAAGGGCAAGAACTCCAAGGTCGACTATAGAGGTGCGGGTCATTCACTCAGTCCAGCATAAATATAACCATATAACCATATAACAATTATATGTTCCAGCCCTTCCAGTCCGTGCCGACTATTTATTTTCCCCTAGTCCCATCTACCTGCACTCAGACCATACCCCTCCATTCCCTTCCCGTCCATATACCTATCCACTTTACTTTTAAATGTTAAAATCGATCCTGCTGCAACCACTTCTGCTGGAAGCTCATTCCACACAGCCGCCACTTTGAGTAAAGAAGTTCCCCCTCATGTTACCCCTAAACTTCTGTCCCTTAATTTTCATGTCATGCCCTCGTTTGAATCTTCCCTACCCTCAATGGGAAAAGCTTATCCAGGTCAACTCTGTCTATCCCTTTCATCATTTTAAAGACCTCAATCAAGTCCCCCCTTAACCTTCTGCGCTCCAAAGAATAAAGACCTAAAGGGCCTGTCCCACCAGCATGCAACTCGATGCGATTAGCGCGACCTAACGTGGTCGCTTGAGCCGTCCGGCGTCGCGGGGCCGGTCCCACTTCGATCGCCGGAGCCATGCGGAATTGTGCGGAGTTCGTCCCGACGCCGCGCGGGGCTCCGAAAAACTGACAATGTCCAAAAATCCCGCGCAGCAACGGCTTGTCGGCTCGCAGTCGCCGCGACATTTACACACCGCCCGGACATCGTGCCTCCGTTAAACTATTGGTAAGTGCCTCCGTGACCCTCTATGTGTGTGGCTCCGTGGCCCTGTATGTGTGTGTCTCGGTGCCCCTCTCTGTGTGCCCCTCTAAGTCCTGGCGAACTTACCTTGGACTTGCTTCAAGTTCGCCTCGCTTTGCGCCGCGTTGCGCCACTCACCCAACCTCCGCGCGGCCCCTGCTGCCGGTTTAGAGGCGCATGCTGGTGGGACCGGCCCTGTACAGGGGATCACCCGACCTCCGCGCGGCCCCCGCTGCCGGTTTGATCGCGTTCATCGCATATAGTTGCGTGCTGGTGGGACAGGCCCTTTACTTGTTCAACCTTTCTCTGTAACTTAGTTGCTGGAACCCAAGCAACATTCTAGTAAATCTCCTCTGTACTCTCTCTATTTTGTTGACATCCTTCCTATAATTAGGCGGCCAAAATTGTACACCGTACTCCAGAATTGGTCTTACCAATGCCTTGTACAATTTTAACATTACTTCCCTACTCCTATATTCAATGCTCTGATTTATAAAGGCCAGCACACCAAAAGCTTTCTTTACCACCCTATCTACATGCGATTCCACCTTCAGGGAACTATGCACAGTTATTCCTAGATCCCTCTGTACCACAGCATTCATCAATTCCCTACCATTTACCATGTACGTCCTATTTTGATTTGTCCTGCCAAGATGTAGCACCTCACACTTATCAGCATTAAACTCCATCTGCCATCTTTCAGTGCACTTTTCCAAATGGCCCAAATCTCTCTGTAGACTTTGAAAATCTACTTCATTATCCACAACACCACCTATCTTAGTATCATCTGCATACTTACTTATCCAATTTTCCACCCCATCATCCAGATCATTGATGTACATGACAAACAACAGTGGACCCAACACAGATCCCCGAGGCACCCCACTGGTCACCGGCTTCCAACCTAACAAACAGCCATCCACCATTACCCACTGACATCTCCCATTTAGCCACTGTTGAATCCATCTTGCTACTCCGCCATTAACACCCAAAGATTGAACCTTCTTAGCCAACCTTCCATGGGGAACCTTGTCAAAGGCCTTACTGAAATCCATATAGACAACATCCACTGCTTTACCCTCATCAATTTCCCTAGTAACCTCTTCAAAAAATTCAAGAAGGTTTGTCAAACATGACCTTCCAGGCACAAATCCATGTTGACTGTTCCTGATGTTTATCCAGATGCTTATATATTATCTCTAAGTATCCGTTCCATTAATTTGCCCACCACTGACGTCAAACTAACAGGTCTATAATTGCTAGGTTTATTCTTTGATGCGGGTCGAGGGTTGTTTCCCATAAATCTTCTGGGGAACAACCTCCGGTTGGGGGTAGGTTGCAGTTATTTTATGATGAATGGTGCTGCATAGCATCTGATCTGTTTATACTGGACACTGTCTCCTGGTCTTGAATACAGTTTATGTCAGGAATTCATCCACCAGCACAAAATATGCCTAGTCGTGTATTGGGTTTTTCTGGATCAGAAACTCAGCAGGTAAATGAAGAAATTGTGGTTTTGTTCCAAAAAGGGGTAATTGAGAGGATGACATACCATCCTCAACAATTTGTGTCCAATATATTCCCCAGACAGAAATAGATTGTGGATGTCGAGTCATTCTGGATCTAACCCAGTTAAATGCCTATGTCCAGTATAGGCATTTTAAAATGGACACCTTCAATACTGCTAAACAGCTGTTATCAGAAGGTTGTTATATGGCAACCATAGATCTAAAAGATGCATATTATTCAGTACCAATTCATCATCAGTACCGCAGATACTTGAAATTTAGTTGGATGGGACAGCTGTGGCAATTTAAAGCATTACCCAATGGGTTAACCTCAGCTCCTAGGTTGTTCACAAAATTGTTAAAACCACTGCTGGCGCTACTTCGTGCCCAAAATCACATTGTAATGGCTTATCTAGATGATATCTTAATCATAAGCAACACTCAGGAGACAGCTTAGGAGTCGGTTTCAGCAACCAAACACCTGTTTGAGAGGTTAGGTTTTCTGGTCCATCAAACAAAATACAAGTTAGAACCATCCCAAAAAATTGATTATTTGGGGTTTGTCATTGATTCAGTTGATATGTCAGTGACTTTGCCTACAGCCAAGGCTGTGAAAATCAGGAAGGTCTGTACCAGTCTCGCTGAAAAACAACACCGCCTCCATCCGGGAAGTAGCCAGTTATTAGCAAATTGGTGGCGGCTTTTCCTGCAGTGGAGTTTGGACCCCTGCACTATCAGAGGCTGCAACAGGCTAGAGAACAAGCACTTAAACAACATGCAGGTCATTTTAATAGACCTATGCAGTTGCCAGCCAGAGCCATTGCTGAATTACAATGGTGGATCATCAATATTGTGCAATCTAACAAAAACATTTTGGTTCAACAACCTTCAGTGGTTTTACGAACAGATGTGAGTGCTTTGGGATGGGGAGCCACAGACATCAAGTCAAGCTGTGGTGGTAGATGGAGTGTGGAAGAGGATTTAATCCTGCACAGGCATGGTATATATTACTTAGAATTGCATTCTATAGATTATTGTTCAGCAATTAATAATTACATGTTCAACTCCAGGTTGACAATACCGCGGCTGTTGCCTGCATCAATCACATGGGAGGAATAAGGTCAGTATCATGTGATACTCTTGCTAACCTCATTTGGGACTGGTGTATTTCCAGAAATATCTGGGTCTCAGCTATGTACCTACCAGGTAGAGATAATGTGGTGGCAGACAACAGGTCACGGAAATTAAATGACAACATAGAATGGATGCTAAATCCTGATGTTTTTAAAATGATTGCCAGCCGCTATGGTTTGCCAGATATTGATCTGTTTGCATCCAAGCTAAATCACCAGTTGCCTAAATACGTTTCATGGGAACCAGATCCAGGAGCAGTAGCGGTGGATGCATTCTCGCTACATTGGGGACGTACATTCTTTTACGCTTTTCCCCCATTCTACCTGATTAGGCAGAATAGCCTGATTTGCCTAACCAAAATAGAGCAGGACTCTGCCTCGGGCGTTTTGGTGGTTCCGGACTGGCCTACCATGGTTCCCATTGGTGCTGAGAATGATGACTCAGCCATTCATGGCTGTCCCCAACTGCAGTAATTTGCTGGTGTATCCAGTAACAGGAGAAATTCATCCGTTACATGACGTATTAATTTGTTAATCTGCAAGTTCTGACCAGACCGTTCCAAGGGCTTGGACTGTCGAGTAGGACCATGGATGTGATAACTGCTAAATATCACTAGATAGCACTAAAAAGCAATATGTGTCTCATATTAAGAAATGGGAGATGATTTGCTTGCAGTCAGATATATCTTATCATACTCCAAGCATACCGGATATATTGGAGTTCCTTGCTACATTGCATTTTGATGAACACATGAGCTATAGTGCCATTAATAGTGCTCGGAGTGCTTTCTCCTCCTATTTAGGGCAGTTTTCAGAACAACAATCTATCGGGTCTCATCCGTTAGTATCCCGTTTCATGAGAAGAATCTTTAACAAGAACCCTCCTAAGCCTAGATATACAGAAATCTGGGATATCAGTATAGTTCTCACACTGCTTCGGCAATGGGCTCCAATTACGTCACTATTATTTCAGAAGTTAACACTTAAAGTGGTTATGCTCATGGTGCCAGTATCAGCGCAAAAGTTACAGCTAGATAGCATCTACCCTTCTGTAGATAACATTGTGTTTTATGTGTATGATTTAATCAAACAAACCAGGCCTGGAATGGCCGGAACCAAAGTAAGCTTTAAAGCATACCCCGTTGACCAAACGTTATGTGTAGTCAAGCACCAGAGTCAATATATCGAGGTAACTAAGAGTCTCAGAGGCTCTGAGACAGCAATACTCATCAGCCACACAAAACCTCATAAAAAGATGTCAGTACAAACTATTTCTAGATGGTTAAAACAGGTTTTGGATTGTGCTGGAGTAGACACTCATGTGTTTAAATCTCACTCTACCAGGGCGGCATCAACATCCGCAGCAAAGGCGCAGGACGTGCCTCTAGACCAAATCCGTGGCAGGATGGTCTAAGGAGGCGACCTTCTCCAAATGTTATGATAAACCTGTCCTGACAGTGCAAGGTTTTTGGCATGCTGGTTTGGGTTCGGTTTGATTTCTTTTCTTTCAAAATTTCATTTGTCATTTCCCCCTGGGACAGAGGGGCTATTACTGTTTTGTTTGTTATTATTATTGAAATGATTATTGGATAATTCGAAGCAATGTTCAAAACATTATTTATTCACTGCTATGTCAACTGAAGCAGTGTGTTGTATGGAATGGATCTACGGCATGAAATCATAGAGCTTTGAAATCTTCACGTAGTCACTCACGTGGTTCCGACGTAAAATAGTAAGATTAAACGAGAACTTACCAGTTTGAAGTTTGATCTTTATTTTTATGAGGAGTTATGATGAGGGAATACTTGCCCTCCATTCCCGACCCTCATAATCGCAAAGATCTGGTAGTTCTAGTCTTCCGAGTCTTACTATATCACTTCGACTATAGTTTTTTTTTCACGCCGCTGCTTTGAAATATGACGCGCATGTGCCTGTCGGGGCTTCTTCACGTAACTCCTCATAAAATAAAGATCAAACTTCAAACTGGTAAGTTCTCATTTAATCTTACTATTTTCCTCCTCTTGGGGATCCTTCATCACAAAGTTCTGTGCCCCTGATAAAGGTTTCTGTGCTTGGAAATGATGCTGGAGGAAGATGCAAAAACCTTCATGAAGTATGAAAACTATCGGATTGCTAAATTAAATGATATGTTTACACACGCACTATCCACTGAAAAGAAATGGGATCTGATCCTGGCATTAACTTCACAAAAAAAACGATCATGTACAATGTTATTCCAAATTTGCTATTTATAAGCAATTCTAACATTATCTCCATTGTAGATGGACCAGCGCAATGTTTGGCTGAATGTTGCTTGACTTGGGTCGCTGCCCACACATACTGACCTGTGGAGGCCCATTCCCATTAATCTTCTGTACCCATGAATCAGGCGACACAGTATGGGTTCATAGGGATAGGAACAGAATTAGGTCATTCTGCCCATCATGTCTACTCCACCGTTCAATCATGGCTGATCTAACTCTCCTTCGTAAACTCATCTCCATAACCTCTGTCACCCGTCTAAACAAGAATCGATCTACCTCTGCCTTAAAAATATCTATTGACGTGGACCTCACAGCTTCCTGTGGCAATGAATTGCACAGATTCACCATCCCCTGACTATAGCAAGATCCCTCCCGTATAAACCCCCCCTACCCCGAGCCAATCTTGCACCCATCTCTCTCCTCCATTCCAACACAACTCGAACCTCGTAAATCCTCTAGCTTCAAAATTTGCAACTCATTAATCCTTTTATTTCACTCCTTGTACGTGTTCATTTCTGGCCTTTATCCAACCATCTGCCCATCACTAACCTGCCTCACCTGTGTTCACCTATGACCTACCATGCTTTGTCTTGCCACTTCACTCTTCTGACTTCCTTCCTTCCACACCTGCAATCAGTCTGAAAAAGGGTCCAGACCCGAAACGCCACCTCTCCATGCTCTCCAGGGCTGCCCCCCGTCCACTGAGTTACTCCAGCACTGTCTTTTCCTCAGGAGCCTCAGATGTTCAGAGACATTAATCATAAGTTCAAGGAACAGGATTAGGCCATTCAGCCCATCGAGTCAACTGTGCCATTCAATCATGGCTGATCTATCCTTCCCTCTCAACACCATTCTCCTGCCTTCTCCCCATAACTCTTGATAGCGCTACCCATCAAGAATCTGTCACTCTCCACCCTAAAAATGCCCTGAAATGGATGTGATTCGGCTATGAAAATGTGAGTCTTTCTATCTTTGAGAGCCATGGATTGGGTTAAATAGCCATCATCAGAGCATGTTTTGGTTGTAATTGTCAATGTGAGACCAGCCTAGACTGATATTATTTAAAAAGTTGATGTAAATAATTGAAAAACACGAGTTAACTAAAACGCATTAAAACAAGCACATCTTCCTAAACACATTAAATTAATTCATAAGATTTTTTGTCTTCCCCATCCTCCAGGCCTTGAAACCAAATAAAACTTCCAACTACATAACCGAGATGGAGATATGTTGGGGAACAACAATCTGCGGCGTTTAATACTTAAACTGTAATGATTTTTATTTAGTGATCATTGTTAAATGGTAACACAATGCAGATAAAAACATAATAACACTTTCTTCTTTTGCATGTTTTTTTTGCCCTCAATCCCCCCGTTATAGTCATGCAGAGTGGAAACAGGCCCAACCTGCCCACGCCGGCAACATTACATCATTATTCACCCACGGAGTATCGGGAGCCTTTCGTTTGTTCGTTTTAATTACGTGAAACTAAAATAATTTTACCAAAAAGTCTCCCAAAACGAGCTCAGCAAGTAGCCAAAAGAAGAATAATCATCGGCATGAAAGTAACTCACTTCAAACTTTGCTCGGAGGGATGGGAACTTATTTTTGCTTTTATATTTACCGGGTTTAGCAGCCGATTGACTGTTCCATAGTTGAGAGGACATACCTTCTGTAACGTGAACAGTACAAAGGCAGTATGAGTTGGCTTCATTTCTTAAGAGTCACTCGTAGTCTTTGCGAATGCTATTGATAAAGTTATCCTACGGGTCGTACAGGACATTTAACAGCAGCTGTCTATCAGTTCAAGGCAATTTAATGTGAACATAATTCATGGCATGTGCCACATTCTCCACATGATTTAATAAAATAGAGGAAAGTCCTGCAACACTGCTCCTGTAAAAAAAGGTGACAAGAATGAGTGGGTTAGCACATGATGAGCGTTTAATGGCACAGGGCCTCTACTCACTGAAGTTAAGAAGGATTAAGGGAGAACCTCAATGCCTGAATTGAGTGGATGTGGAGAAGATGTTTTCACTGCTGGGAGAGTATAGGTCCAGAGGTCATAGCCTCAGAATTAAAAGATGTTCCTTTAGGAAGGCGATGAGGAGGAATTAATTTAGTCAGAGGATGGTGAATCTATAGAATTCATTGCCATGGAAGGCTGTAGAGGCTGTCAGTAGATCTTTTTAAGGCAGAGATAGATAGATTCTTGATTAATACAGGTGTCAGGGGCTCTGGGGTGAAGGCAGGAGAATGGGGTTAGGAGGGAGAGATGGATCAGCCATGATCAGAGTAAACTTGATGAGCCGAATGAACAAATTCTGTTTCTATCACTTATGAAGGGTGGAGACTGGGATGATTGAATGATACATGCGCAGGTGTCAGCTGAGAGAACAGAGAAATGGCTAGTAGAAAAAGTAGAAGTAACTGCACCCACTGGTTTAACAAAAAAGTGACACACTGCCGGAGTAACTCAGAGGCTCAGGCAGCATCCATGGAGACCATGGATAGGTGACATTTCCGGTCGGGACTCTTCTTCAGGCTGATCAGTTACATCTCCCAGATTTACCTATCGATATTCACCAGCCTTTACCCTGTTCATTCAGCTAACTTATATCATTCATCACCACTTATATCACCACTTATATCATTCACTTATTCTCAGTCTCCACCCAAGAGCCGGGCAGAAGGACTTTCCTCCATTTTATTAACTAATGTGGTAAATGCACATGCATCATTTTGTAAGAGACATGAGATCACTGCAAACTGAGGCGGCCAGAATGGGAGGAGTTATAAATGTAAAGGTTGAAGAATAGAGAGAGCAGAAACAGGGAGGGATTTGAAAAGGTCGATGAGAATTTTAATTCGCCACATCTCAATTAGAAGACAGAAGTCCGTAAGCAGAGGGATAAAGACAAAGCATTAGTTAGGAGAAGCACTAAAACAGATAAGTATCGGGTATTTTTGCAGAATGTATTAAAATCTCATTTACCTGGAGCTGAAACCATAACTGAGGATCGCAAGCAAGTCATTATGAGCATACACTGCAAAACAAAAATGAGTTTTTCCTTTAATAATTTCATGCTTAATCCACCACAGTTGAGAACCAAGTCTGTGCTAATCCAAGACCAAAACGGTTGTCAATGCAAAAAAAAAAGATGAGCAACCGTCACTTTTCCCAGCCGTCTCAAAATTATTTGCTTTTCATGTACAAATCTAATTCAATTTAAAACGTTATTACTGAATCTATTATCTCCAATCATTTAGTGAGACTGTCCTTGTTACCTTCAGCCTCATGATCGACAATGTTCACCTAAACTATCCGAACATTTCGGATGTTCAGCTGAATATTAGCTAAATATATTTCCCAATGAATCCCCACATTGAACAGAGAGAGAACATACCTCATCAGTCTGGTGAGTTGTTCATCAAGTTTGCTCCAGCTGGTTTAAGTTACTTTATTACGATACGATAACACTTTATACATCCGTGGGGGGAAATTGGGACGTCACCTGTTCCCCTTGGTAAATACTCTAGCTTAGTTTATTCTCATGTGTACCGAGGTACAGTGAAGAGCTTTTGTTGCGTGCTAACCAGTCAGTGGAAAGACAATACATGATTACAAACCAGCCATCCAGTGCAGCTACATGATAAAGGAAATAACATTAAAGTCCGAGTAAGGATAGTCCGAGAGTCTCCAATGACAATAGACAATAGGTGCAGGAGTAGGCCATTTGGCTATTTTTAAGGGCCCTATCTTGGTCTCTCTTGAAAGCATCCAGAGAACCTGCCTCCACCGCCCTCTGAGGCAGAGAATTCCACAGACTCTCCACTCTCTGTAAGAAAAAGTGTTTCCACATCTCCGTTCTAAATGGCTTACTCCTTATTCTTAAACTGTGGCCCCTGGTTCTGGACTCCCCCAACATCGGGAACATGTTTCCTGCCTCTAGTGTGTCCAAGCCCTTAACAATCTTATACGCTTAAGAAGGAACTGCAGATGCTGAAAATCAAAGGAACACAAGTGCTAGGTTATATGTTATATGTTTCAATGAGATCCCCCTCTCATCCTTCTGAACTCCAGAGTGTATAAGCCCAGCCGCTCCATTCTCTCAGCATATGACAGTCCCGCCATCCCGGGAATTAACCTTGTAAACCTACGCTGCACTCCCTCAATAGCAAGAATGTCCTTCCCCAAATTGGGGGACCAAAACTGCACACAATACTCCAGGTGTAGTCTCACTAGAGCTCGGTACAACTGCAGAAGGACCCCCTTTGCTACTATATTTGATTCCTCTTGTTATAAAGGCCAACATGCCATTCATTTTCTTCACTGCCTGATGTACCTGCATGCTTACTTTCATAGACTGATGAACAAGGACCCCCAGGTCCCGTTGTACTTCCCCTTTTCCCAACGATGCCAATTAAATAGTAATCTGCCTTCCTGTTTTTTTTATACCAAAGTGGATAACCACACATTTATCCGCATTAAACTTCATCAGCCATGCATCTGCCCACTCCCCCAACCTGTCCAAGTCACCCTGCATTCTCATAGCATCCTCCTCACAGTTCACACTGCCACCCAGCTTTGTGTCATCTGCAAATTTGCTAATGTTACTTTGAATCCCTTCATCCAAATCATTAGTGTATATTGTAATTAGCGGCGATCCCAGCACCGAGCCTTGCGGTACCCCACTAGTCACTGCATGCCATTCTGAAAGGGACCCGTTAATCCCTACTCTTTATTTCCTGTCTGCCAACCACTTCTCTAGCCATGTCAGCACTCTACCCCCAATACCATGTGCCCTAATTTTGCCCACTAATCTCCTATGTGGGACCTTATCAAATGCTTTCTGAAAGTCCAGGTACACTACATCCACTGGCTCTCCCTTGTCCATTTTCCAGTTACATCTTCAAAAAAATTCCAGAAG
The DNA here is from genome assembly GCA_963514005.1 of Raja brachyura. The sequence goes on from OY740784.1 coordinate 515,900, forward strand.
ATTAGTCAAGCATGATTTCCCCTTTGTAAATCCATGCTGACTCGGACCGATCCTGTTACTGCTATCCAAATGTGCGGCTATCTCATCTTTTATAATTGACTCCAGCATCTTCCCCACCACTGATGTCAGGCTAACTGGTCCATAATTCCCCGTTTTCCCTCTCCCGCCTTTCTTAAACAGTGGGATAACATTAGCTACCCTCCAATCCACAGGAGCTGATCCTGAGTCTATAGAACATTGGAAAATTATCACCAATGCATCCACGATTTCTAGGGCCACGTCCTTCTTAGGAAATTATAGGCGTTTATTTCAAAAATGTCTCCAGAAGCAAGAGACCATGACAAAAAGGACATGGATCAGAATTTAAAGCGTAGGGTGTTCTCAACTCTGATTTAAAATCAGCAGAAATGTCACAAAGTATTTGTCTTTCTGGAGGCCAAGGAGCATGTGTGATTTCAAATGGATGTGTTTATCAGGGAGTGGATATTGTCCTTGGGGATTATATCAATGCCCTCCTGAAATGCTATACAGGAAAACAAAATGGCTCCTCAAAGGTGTTTTATTGCCACGTGTCCACTGCACACCAAAATTCTTTTTCCATCGCTCACATATGCACAATCGCATATTTTGGCACCGTTTACAAAAAGACTAAAGTCTAGTCCACGCACGTGCTGGAGAGGCTCCCAATCCAGCTAAGCCCCAGGCTTACCTCTTCTGTCACCCTCGACCGGCTCGGCCCATGAACCGAGGCCTCTCTCCTCTCCCGACTGGGGCCGAGCTCGGCGACATCCCAGCTTCCCCCCTGCAGGCCGTGCTGAGCCTTATGGTGTTAGACTTGAGGCCACAACTGCATGCTTCTGCATCATGCATGTTCCATTTGTGCAATAACCAGCCTCATTGTCCTTGACTTGTACAAAGTCCCACAACATATGACCACCATCTGCAAGTGTGCCAGAGAATCTGTGAAATTCATTGCCCCATCTCCCTCTGCCTTGCCCTTTGTCCCAACTGGATTTGTTCCTATTTCACCTCTTCTGCCTACATTCCTTCCTCTGGCTTCACAAAGAGCAACTCTTCATTCCTTTTATCTCACACCTTTTGCCTTTGCATCATCTTTGCCCAATGATTTGCCTATCAACCCCTCCCTCGCTAGTGTTCACTTCTTTCTGTCTTACGAATGGTCTCAACCCAAAACATCACTTATTCCTGTGTCCAGAGATGCTGCCTGTCCCGCTGAGTTACACCAGCAATTTGTGTCTATCTTTGGTATAAACCAACATCTGCAGTTCCTTCCAACTTATTTCACCTCTTACCTGCGAGGCTTTGCCCTGCCTCTCCTCTCTGCAAGAATTCTTTCCCCCCACCCCCCCTGCCAAATCAGTCTGAAGAGGGTCCCGACACAAAACCTCACCTATCCATGTTCTCCACAGATGCTGCCTGACCCGCTGAGTTACTCCAACACTGTGTGAAACATCACCTATCCATGTTCTCCACAGATGCTACCTCACCTGCTGAGTTACTCCCGCCCTTTATGTAATTTTTTTTGTAAACAAGCACCTGCAGTTCCTTATTTCTAACACACGTACCAACTACACAATGGTCAAATGAGTTGTTTAATTGTTGTATTTACTGACAATGGAACAATGCAAATTGTACTTGAAGCAGCATAACATGGGATGAGTATTCCATTACACTCCTGACGAGTGCCTTGAACTTTTCCCCATTGACACAACCATTTTTCCAATGTAATTTTCTACAGTATGAGGTTTCTTAAAAATGCATGCGTGGAAGAAAATATTAATATCCTTTCTTACTTCATTTTGATTGGAATCGAACAAGGTAACGAAAGGGTCTTTGGATGTGACAATTGGCAGCTCTCATTGACCAGGTGTAGGTTCGTGGGAATCGGCAAAATAAGATCAGACGTATTACCTCATGTTAAGGGATAATGAAGGGTGGATGGAAAATGTAAACATGAAATAGTAGATGGAGATAAGGAAGCTTGTTTCTCTCAGCAGTGTGTTACAGTAGACCAAGTGCGCCCCCTACCGCTAGTAGCGTAGATGCGTTGCAGTAAATAGGGGCTTATGATTGGCTCGTGGAGGGGATGGTGGCACGGGCCGCCTAATAGGTGAGATAGAATAATGTCTAAGATGCCCTTGTGTTGTTTAAGAGACAACTGCAGATGCTGGTAAAATCAAAGGTAGACATCAAAAGGTGGAGTAACTCAGCGGGTGAGGCAGCATCTACGGAGAGGAGGAATTGGCGACGTTTCAGGTCGAGACCCTTCTTCAGACTGCAGTCAGGGGATTAGGCGGGACAAAGAAAGAATGTAGGTGGAGACAGTAAGACTAGTGGGAGAACTGGGAAGGGGAAGGGGATGGAGAGGAAATGCAAGTCGTGTCCTCGCCCCCCACCTCCTGGATCCGAGCGGCCTTTCCTGCCGGGGACCGGGAACCGGATCAGAGCTGCAACAGCGGCGGCGCTGGAGTCACCGCGGAGCGGGCGATGCCTACCTGGGTCGCCGTTGGACCTCCTGAGCGTTGGGCCGCTGCTCAAACATCGTGGAGCTCTGGTTGGGAGAGCTTCCAACGCGGGCGGCGCTGAACTCCATGGAGTCCTGGGGCCCTTTGCCGAGGGCCTCCAGCGTTGTGTCTGGGAGCCGCTGACTCCGGTAGGAGGTGGCCGACTCGAGGTCCAGGCCGCTGAGGACGTCCCCCAGCCCCGACATTGGACTTGCATCACCCCGCCGAGCGGGCCTGAACATCATGCCGTAGCGGCGACTGCGGAGGGCTCGGGGAGGCCCCGACCACGGGTGAACAGTGGGGATAATCAGGGGAAGGGATTGACTTGCGTGCCTTCTCTCACAGCGGGAAACTTTGATCCTGCTGTAAGGGGACGTTTTATGTTTTATGTTAAATTTCTACTCCATGTTGTGTTCTTTATTTTTTATTGTATGGCTGTTGGTGGTTTCAAGCCACGGTTGCCTAGCCAGATGCAACTAAATTTAAAGTAGCACTTTCTTCCCAATAACCCTCTCTGGCTAAACCCCTCCCTTCACCACCTCCAGTTTAAATTCCAGTAGGAATATTTTGGAGGACCAAGTAACCAAGAACCAAGAACCAAGGGCTAACTGAAGTTGGAGAAGTCAATGTTTATACGACTGGGGTGTAAACTACCCCAGTGAAATATGGAATCCTCATATAACACGGCATTATATAGGTAGACCTAAAATGCTGGAGTAACTCAGCGGGTCAGGCAGCAACTCTGGAGAGAAGGAATGGGCGACATTTCAGGTCAAGATCCTTCTTCAGACTGACATATACGCGCCTCCCTAATCTCGGGTACAGGAAATAGTTTCCCCCTGGTTGAATAAGCTCGAACAGCTAACAGTGACCCCTTATTTCGCGATTAGGAATAATGGTCCATCTCCCTCAAAAAGAGATCGATTTCAGATGGGAGACACCACAGAGTCCCACCTGACCATAGCTACTAGACATGTAACAGCGAAGGAAATAGGAGAAATGATTAAAAGGCTGAAGGGCAAACAGTCAATTCATGTTTTAAAGTTGCCAATGGCGAAAAGAGAGGTCCAGATTGACATTTTTAATGACACGCAAGGAAAGATCACATGTGGCAGAGAGAAATGAGACGCTATTTTTGAAAAGCAACAGCCGACCACTGAGAAACCGCCAAGGTTACCAATGGCTCTGGTCCAAGTACTCTCTGAACTATGGGCAAAGCATAAGAATCATGTGGGGCGACAATTTGGTCGCCATGGAGATAATCCTGTAGTCGTAGGAGCAGTTGTAGTGGGGTCGCCATGTTGTAGGTAGTCAATGTAGTCATAGGTAGTTTTAGTTACTCGCCTTTGCTGACAGGTCATTTTCGTTGGCTCATTGGGGGAAAAAAAACGTAAGCTGGAGTATTCAGAACCAAGGATAACCGACCTGTATTGTCAAATGTCTGCCGAACTTCACAACTGTTTATCTCTGGCTTATTAAAAATTGTCTCCACTCCTTCTCCACTCCCTCATCCCCCCCCCCCTTCAATCCCCCCTCCCCCTCTTTTCAAGGACTTACAGTACACTGTGCCAGCCATCTTAATTACAGTGCCAACCTTCCTGTTCATCCCAGTACCCCAGTTCATGTGAGGATTATGGTAAGACAGCCAAGGGAGCCCCAAAACCAGAGGATGAAGAGGACAGTCGAGGAGATGAAAACTGATGGTCTCAAGGTGATTACCTGCCACGATGAGTTGAACAGGTTGAGTTTGGTGAATCACCCTGTACATTAGGCGCCCATCCAGTGCACTAGCCTCCTGAGGATCTTGAAGCTGTTCACGTTCCAGCTTCAATTCATCAGCCAAGCGAATGTCCATGAAGTTCTCATCTGCCCCAGAATCAACCAGAGCCTGCAGGGCGTGCCACTGGGAATGCACCGACAATTGTACAGTAGTGAGTTGATGAGAGGAACGGCTCATAGGAGTGGTACAGCTCACCAATGTCCTCTCTTTCATTGGTGAGCCTTGTCTTTTACTGAACAGCCGGTCAACAAATGTCCCAGTTCACCACTGTTAAAACACCTCCCCTCCCCGAGGGGGCGCTGCCGCTCCTCCGGGCTGAGTTTGGCTCGTCCCACCTGCATGGGCTCCTCCGAAGAGACAGGTGGCGCTGTAGGCTGACTAGACCGGCCGAGAGGGACGAAGTCCCAACCGGAAGGCGAAGGGCGACGCTGCCGCCACTGTTGGGAGGACAGAACTGCCGCCAATCTCCTCTCTCGCTCTCTTTCTCTAGCGTCAATTTGGACAGCCAGGGAAATCATAGACTCGAAGTCGGAAGGCAGGGTTAGAGGAGCCAACTGATCTTTGATAGCTTCAGACAATCCATTGCGAAAAGCATCCAACAAAGCAGACTCATTCCATCCACTCTTAGCAGCTCGAATTTCAATAGCAAAATCCATAACTGAGCGGTTACCTTGTTCCATGGAGACCAGGTTCTGTGAAGCCTCTCGGCCAGGATTGGAGTGATCAAACGTACGGGACAGAGCTTCCATGAACAGGACCGACGTCTGGCAACCAGGAGAATTCAGAGCCCATTCCGCCGTGGCCCAAGCCTCCGCTCTACCCGACAGGTGCGTGATGATAAAGGCTACCCTTGATCGTTCTGATGGAAAGGAAGCCGCTTGAAGTTCAAAATGCAGCCCACACTGAATCAAAGAAGGTCAACAATTCTGCAATTCCCCCAAAAGTGTTCTGGTCTTGCCAAGTGGACGAATGGAGACACTGCGTCAGCCGTGGCCATCGGAGCCCCTGGAGACACAGACAAGGAAACAGACTTGGCAGGCACGGGAGCCGCAGCAGGAAACAAAGAATTCAGCCGAGTAACCAGGTCTTCAAACAGAGAACTTAAAGTGTTCACCTGTGAACCGATGTCCACCTGGAACCCCTGCAGACGCTCAGAGATCCCGGAACCTGGCGACGATCGAGGCGAGTTGACCCTCGTAATGCGAGATGCGCTCCTCTTGCTTCTGGAGCGCTGCACGAAAAGAATCAGAGCCCGCTGAGTCCATTGTTGGCCAGTTCGTACTGTCAGAACTGAACGAGGAGGAGGACACAAATGCAGGCTCAGACACAGGGCAGATCCGTATTCAGAGTTTAATTGTTCCAAGTCAGTACACAGGTAAGCAAAAACAGAGGCAACAGTATAATCTAGGAGCAGGGAAAAACAGTAGTCCAAAAACAGGCAATGGTCGAGATCACAAAGTCACTATATTTCTAGAGCTGGAACGAGGTGATACAAGTAGCATACACAACGAACTGGCAATGAGAACTAAAACACAAAGGGCTTAAATACAGACTTAACAGGGGATAACAAGACACAGGTGAAACACATCAGGGCGGTGCCAACAATCACATGAGGATAACCGACCCGACAGGAAATGGGACCTGAAACAAGAGGAGATGTGGGACACCAAAATAAAACAAGAATGCAAACTCTAATTCTAAAAACCAATAAGAAACTGAAACTAGATCAAACGCGAGACCTGACATGCTGTGATAGGCATGCTAGCCAAACTGCCTTTTCCTGCCCTTTATTATAAACTTTGCTTTCCGTCTATTGTGCCGCAGCTGCTGCGGGCTGCTGTGCTGTCACAAGTGCTACCACCCATTGTTTGGTCAGATTCACCTTTTTAAACAGATAAGAGAAAACAGATAAGAGATAAATTCTCTCCTCCATCTTGCTACGTTCTCTCACCCCCTCTGTCAAGTCATATACCCCAAACCACCTAGGTCCTGCCATGGTCACCATTCTGTTGGGGTTTAGTTCCCTTTACTCCACTTTGGACCCAGCTGCCCGAGTGATTCTCTCCCTTTTTTTTTTTTAATTAATAGTTTTTTATTGGAGGGAAAAAAAAAATTCACAGTACATCTGATGTATGGCATTACATTTTCCTCCATTTTGTTTTTTATAAATAATAATAATAATAATAATAATAATAATATAAACAAAATAACCCTAACCCACCCTCCCTAATCACCCCTTGGCAGCTTATTTTTTCACAATCCAAATATATCACAAAATCAAATGCACTTTTTAACAATAATAAAGTAACAAAACAGAATAAAGGCAGATAGATCCCCACTTAATGTCGTGCCCTCAGTCAATAGGTAGTTCCCTTAGACGCTCAAAGTATGATAAAAAGGGTTCCCATTTCAAATAAAACTTTTTCACAGACCCCCTCAATGTGAATTTAATCTTTTCTAACCTTAAAAAAAACATGACGTCTTCCAGCCAAGCAGCGGCAGATGGAGGAGTGTTAGATTTCCAGACCAGCAAGATTCTCCTACGGGCCAAAAGTGATGTAAATGTAATGATATCAGACTGGGTTGTATTTAAACCCAAGGTTTTATCTGTTACACAAATACAGCTACAAGTGGGCAAGGTCTCACTGTCATCCCAAGGACTTCACTGATGGTTTTAAAAACCACTGCCCAGTAGTTAACATGTTTGGGGCAAGACCAGAATGCATGAGCTAGATTGGCTGGAGAGAACGAGCACCTGTCACAGCCAGCGTCCGTCCCTGGATATATGTTAGCAAGCCTGGCTTTGCTTAAATGAACCATGTGTAAAACTTTAAATTGTATGAGCCCCAATCTAGCACATGATGACGAGGAGTGGACTTTTTTCAGCGCTTCTGTCCAGCATTCCTCAGACAGATCCATACCAAGGTCATCCTCCCACCTAGCTTTAACTTTGTTCAGGTTTTGATCTCCTAAATACATCAATCGAGAATATACTGCAGAGATCAGTCCTTTATTTGCCAAGGTAAGAGTGAGTTTATCCAACACTGTGACAGGAGGGAGATCAGGAAAAGAAGGAAATTGTTTCATGACAAAGTGGCGAACCTGAAGATATTTAAAGAAATGATTATGTGGGAGGCCATGTTTTTGTGTAGGTAGTCGAAACTATTTTATATGTTGTTAGTGTATAAATCCTTAATGGACATAAGACCATTCAAACCCCACTGTCGAAAGGTTGAGTCAAGTGTAGAGGGGGGGAATAAATGGTTACTGTGAATGGGACCCAGAACTGAAGCTGATGTAAGCTTATAATGGCAACGAAATTGGTTAAAAATTTTGATGGTTGATAGTACTGCAGGGTTGGATGTAAATCTAGAGGGTTTCAATGGCAGGGAGGAATATACTAAAGCTGGGAGAGACGAGGAGTAACAGGATTGTGATTCAAGCAGACACCAGTTTGTATCTGGTCGGTGGAGCCAGAATAATATCTTTTGGATATTGGATGCCCAGTAATAATTAATAAAGCTAGGAAGGCCCAGTCCACCTACTTCATGACCTCTTTGGAGAGTGCACTTATTGACCCTTGGAACCTTGTTACCCCATATAAAGGAGGTTATAGATTGGTTAACTGAATTAAAAAATGACTTGGGTAGGAAAACCGGCAAACATTGGAACAAGTAAAGAAATCTGGGAAGTACAGTCATCTTCACTGACTGCACTCTCCCAGCCATAGTGAGTGGCAGACTACGCCATCTCTCAAAGTCAGCCTTCATTTGGCTAACTTGAGGCATGTAGTTAGCTGCAAACAGGGATGTGAAAAAGCGGGTGATGTGTATTCCTAAATATACAAACCCTTCTTGAGATATGGGAAAGGGCAGGGCTTCCTGTTGGATCTGTAGGGCTAAGTTGATGGGAAAGCATTTGCTTTTTTGGAGGTTTAGTTTATAGCCGGAAAAAGTCCCAAACTGATCCAACAAGGACACAATTGCAGGGCTACTGGCTATAGAGTCGCTCACATAAAGAAGGAGGTCATCAGCATATAGAGACACACAATGTTCCCTGTTTCCTCTTCTAATGCCCTGGAATAATGTAGTTGACCTAAGTGTAATAGAGAGGGGCTCAATTGCAATCGCAAAAAGAAGTGGAGACAATGGGCAGCCTTGACGAGTGCCACGTGTTAATTGAAAATAATCAGATCGCAAATAATTGGTCTGTACACATGCTAAGGGTGAATAATATAATAGCTTAACCCAGGCTACAAATATTTTGCCAAAACCAAATCTCTCCAAGACTCTGAACAAATATGGCCACTCCACTCGATCAAATGCCTTCTCCATGTCCAAAGAGATAACAGCCTCTGGGCGCGGAGAAGCACTGGGCGAATAGACCACGCTGGCCAATCGGCGGATATTAGAAAAGGAATGACGATTTTTAATGAAACCTGTTTATCTTCTGAGATTATTTTGTGAAGTTGGCATTCTAAACGGCAAACCAGCGCCTTTGCCAAAATTTTTACATCTACATTCAAAAGTGAGATGGGGCGATATGATCCACATTGAGTCGGATCCTTGTCTTTTTTAAGAAGAAGTGAAATAGAAGCCTGTGAAAGAATGGGGGGTAATGAACCTTTTTCCAAAGATTCTTCAAACATTTCTAAAAGAACAGGTGTGAGCTTATCCTTAAATTTCTTATAAAATTCTAATGGGTAGCCATCAGGGCCAGGGGTTTTACCACTCTGCCTTGTTGGTGGGACAAACAGCCACCACTCCACTTGAGCGTTTCCCAAGAGAGAATACAAAAAAAGGGGTTCCCCTGGGTTCTAGTCCTCGGAATTACGGTGGGACATGATAAACAGGTTAACAGAAAGAAAATTATCGGGCACGTCATAAAAACTTACTTTACACAATTTTAATTACAGATGCACCCCCTTTCCCCTTCTTCTCTCAACTTCTATCTTATTTCGGGAACTTCACCAAGTCGTCTGGGGGTACTTACAACTAGACCGTTGCAGGGTCAGAAGCCTGTCCCTTTTAAACCCGGGTTTCTCCTTTGAAACCTCCCCGGTGGTCCTCTGGACGAAAGGGTCTTTCGATGATTCCCAGTTTACATCTGTCATGAACAATAGGCTTCCAAGGATAATGGGTTTGCTGATGTCACGATACCTCAGCCGGATCGTTATCCCATCACCTGGATGGGCTCCCATTGTCCCGATGGATGGGCCATTTATGGTGATTGTCTTGCTGCTGGGCTGTTTACCCCCGTATGCTGAGGCTCGGTTCCTTCCTTTGTCTTTCCAAGATAATGTTGTTATCTCCATCCCGGCCTTTCCTGTTCACACCATTCGCATAGTCATGTAATGCCAGGCCCACAGACAGGTTTTAAACTGGTTCTTCCTTTGTGGATTGGGGAGCAAGGGTAGAGCTGCAGGGTACCAAGGAGACACGAATGAGGGCCTCATCTATGTTCCCTAAAGAATAAGGACATCTCGAATGCCCTAGTATGGAACACCTCATCTTGGGCGCAGATGCGGCGTAGATGGAGGAATTGGGAATAGGGGATACAGCCTTTACAGGAAGCAGGGTGAGAAGAAGTGTAGTCGAGATAGTTGTGGGAGTCAGTGGGTTTGTAATCGACGTTAGTCAATAGTCTATTTCTTGTGATGGAGAAGGTGAGATCAAGAAAGGGGAGGTAGGAGTCGGAGATGGTCCAAGTAAATTTGAGGGCAGGATGAAAGTTGGTGGTGAAGTTGATGAAGTCCATGACTTGTGCAGGAGGTAGCACCAATGCAGTCATTAATGTAACAGAGATAGAGTTGGGGGGTATGGCCAGTGTATGCCTGAGCTTCTATCCAGTCAGTGGAAAGACTGTACATGACTATAATCAATCCATCCACAGTGTACAGCTGCTGTTGAAGCAGCGGTTTAAAAGAGTGGAGCTATTCTAATGAATGATTGTAGTTCCACCTCTGGGACCAGCACGCAGAGAGTGCCTCTCTTAGGCACCATCACGCATAGCTAACATATAGGTTCATGTTCATTAGTTATAGCAGCAGAATTAGGCCATTGGGCCCATCGAGTCTGCTCTGCCAGCCGTGGCTAATCCATCCATCCCTCTCCCACCCAATCTCCCTTGTGAGGAGTGATACAGAATCAGGAGACGTAGAGTCAGTATGGATAGAACTGAGGAATTGTAAGGGTAAAAAGACTGTCATGGGAGTTATCTACAGGCCCCCAAACAGTAGCCTGGATATAGGGTGCAAGTTGAATCGAGAGTTAACATTGGCAAGTCATGGAGGTAATGCTGCGGTTGTTATGGGAGATTTCAACATGCAGGTGGACTGGGAAAATCAGGTTTAAGCAAGAGGATTGGGTAATGTTTAAAGATCAACAGAAGATAACTATAAAGGCAATACGGGGAGAAACGATGAGGTACGAAGGTAAGCTAGCCAAGAATATAAAAGATGATAGTAAAAGCTTCTTTAGGTATGTGCAGAGGAAAAAATAGTTAAGACCAAAGGCGGGCCCTTGAAGACTGAAAAAGGTGAATTTATTATGGGGAACAGACGAGTGGCAGAGAGTTGAACAGCTACTTGGGATCTGTCTTCACTAAGGCAGACACAAACAATCTCCCTGATGTACTAGTGGCCGTGGCCAGAGGATCTAGGGTGATGGAGGAACTGAAGGAAATTCACATGAGGCAGGAAATGAAGTTGGGTAGACTGATGGAACTGAAGGCTGGTAAATCCCCAGGGCCTGATGGTCTGCATCCCAGGGTACTTAAGGATATAGCTCTAGAAATCGTGGATGCATTGGTGATAATTTTCCAATGTTCGATAGATTCAGGATCAGTTCCTGTGGATTGGAGGGTAGCTAATGTTATCCCACTTTTTAAGAAAGGCGGGAGAGAGAAACTGAATTATCGACCAGTTAGCCTGACATCGGTGGTGGGGAAGATGCTGGAATCAATTATAAAAGATGAAATAGCGGCACATTTAGATAGCAGGAGCAGGATCGGTCCAAGTCAGCATGGAATTACGAAGGGGAAATCATGCTTGACTAATCTTCTGGAATTTTTTCAGGATGTAACTAAGAAAATGGACAAATGAGAGCCAGTGGATGTAGTGTACCTGGACTTTCAGAAAGCATTTGATAAGGTCCCACATAGGAGATTAATGGACAAAATTAGGCACATGGTATTGGGGTTAGAATGCTGACATGGCTAGAAAATTGGTTGGCAGATATTCTCTGGGTGCTTTCAAGAGAGAGCCAGATAGGAAACTTAAAAATAGCGGAATCAGGGGATATGGGGAGAAGGCAGGAACGGGGTACTGATTGGGGATGATCAGCCATGATCACATTGAATGGCGGTGCTGGCTCGAAGGGCCGAATGGCCTACACCTGCACCTATTGTCTATTGAAACAAAGAATAACGATTCACGGGTCCCTTTCAGAATGGCAGGCAGTGACTCGTTCCCCCCACTCTCACCCCCCCACTCATCCCCACGTTGTGTGTGTGTGTGTGTGTGTGTGTGGGGGGGGGGGGGGGGGGGGGGGGGGTTAGTGTGCGTGTGACGCCGCAGCCCCCCGCAACTGCGCGTTGAGAGGACGGGACCTAACTGGTCCCCCTTGGTCCAGTATACATTAATGATTTAGATCAGGGGTCGGCAGCCTATGCAGCCTATAACCCGCAATGATCCGGCCTGCCGAGCGCGGCCAAGCGCAGAACTCTGCCTGTACCGCATCCTGCAGAAAGCCGCCGGCACGGCCGCGCACCTCTTGTGAACATATTTAAACAAGAACTGCGGATCACAGATGATAAAGTAGAGCAGGATATGGCTACGCTCCCACTGAGCTTTACTGGGCATTCGCTTATTAACGCTGGCTATCAGATGTACATGATACGCGGTGGCCGGGGAGTGGGTCGGAGAGAAAGGTCTTGTTCCACACGGCAGCGCTGAGGAGTTCCCGAGTCGCGGCAAGATTGGGAAACGCCGTTCCCCCACACACACACATACCCCCCCCCCCCAGACACACACACATCCCCACACACACACACTCACACACACACACATACCCACACACACACACATACCCCCCCCACACACACACTCACACACATACCCACACACACACACACCCACACACACACACTCACACACACTCACGCACATACCCACACACACACACACACACACACACATCCCCACACACACACTCACACACATACCCACACACATACACACTCACATACCCCCCCCCCCCACACACACACTCACACACATACCCACATACACACACACACACATACCCACACACACACACACATACCCCCCCCACACACACACACCCACACACACACACACCCACACACATACACACACACACACACTCACGCACATACCCACACACACTCACACACACACATCCCCACACACACACACATACCCACACACACACTCACACACACACACACACACACACATCCCCACACACACATACCCACACACACACACACACACACATCCCCACACACACACACGCACGCACACACACTCACGCACACACATTCACTCACACCCACCCCGATGCACTCACCCCCATACACTCACCTTCACACACACACACTCACACACACTCTCACTCGCACATACTCACTCAGGCACCCTCAGACACACACTCTCACACACCCAGGCGCGCACATACACTCACACGCCCTGGGTGGGGGGCGATGGTCGCCGACGTGTCTCGGCCACCTCCGTCCAGCTGACGAAACCTGCGTCCGCCGATCACCCGCCGGTCATTTCACTCGTTGACTGTTGGTATCCGAGCGAGCCGAACCAGAGGCGATTCTGCGCATTGACACAGACGCTGGGAGCACATGAACCGTCAGCGAGGACACATTTAGGGGATTGTGTTCATGTCCTGCCAACAGGCCGATTCAAGCCTTTCCACAGTTACTCTTAGACTCTGAGTTACACATATTTTATTCTTAAATTCTTACTCACATGCATGCACAATGCAGAACAACAAATCCTAGTGGTGATCAAATCCACGCCGGTAGGCACGTAACATACACGATGCAAAATGAGAAATCCTGGTGAGATAGAAACCCCCACAGGCAGGTACGTAACTAACACAATGTTACTCACATTTATCCCAGCTTCGGCAGCGCTCTTCGCTCATCTCGTTTCAAACAGGTGCTAGTGGCAGAGAAGACTCAATGTATGGAAAACCCTCACCTTTTTTATATGCCGGCTGAGTCGTCTACCACTAGAGTTTTGTTCTCAAGAATCCAAGTTGGTTGAGGAGATCATCGATCTCGGCGGAACCTCCAGCGATGTTGGAATCATTTGATCATGTTTTGCTATCCTTGTTATTTGGATCAAACAGCCGGCAGTGACTGTAAAGCAAGTGCTTTGCGAGGGGCGAGGGGCGGGGGGAAGGGGTAGAGGGAATGCTAGAGCGGGGGAGAGGGGCAACGACATGTGCAATGCTATTGGAGAGACAGGGAGGGAGAAGCTCCGCGGAGTCACTCCAGCACGTTGCGCCTTTCCTTGATAACCAGCATCTGCAGTTCCTTGTATGCACGGGTTGTCGGCGTGGCTGAGGTGGTGACCAGCGATTGGATGGGGCGGCTGATGCGTGGGTGAGAGATGAACATAAAAGTGTGGCCGAGTGCCGAGGGAGCACATCGTTTCCCCAGAGTCTGGCTTGTCTTGTGGAGCGCTGTCACCTCGGGTACCATGAATACAATCGTCCTGTACGACCAAGAGAACTTCAACGGGGAGTCCAAGCAGTTTGTGAGGAATGTGCCGGACCTGGCCTTGAAGATGTTCAACGACACCGCCAAGTCGGCGCGGGTGGAGGGCCAGCACTGGGTCGCCTACACGGATGCCAACTACAAGGGCGAGTTCATTATCTTCGCGCCCGGCGACTACAAAACCCTGGGCCCTAATTTCAGGCATAAGCTGAGCTCGCTGCGGCTGGTTGAAGAGGAGCTGGCGAACCCGGAGATCGTTCTGTTCCAGCATGTGGACTACTCTGGCGAGGTCCGCGAAGTCAGGGAGAAGATTGACAACCTGCGGAGAGCCAACTTTAATAACCTGGTCTCGTCTCACAAGGTGAAGCAGGGCGTGTGGATCCTCCATCAGGGGTTCGACCAGGCCGGGCCGCGCCTCATCACCTTCAAGGGCGACGAGTGGCGCAGCTACTGCGACTACGGGTGGAACGACAAACTCTCCTCGCTCCGCCCTCTGGAAAGCAGCTACACGGAGGTGGGAGCCTCGCCCAGCGTGAGGCTCGAACAGGCCTCGTGTGGGATGTGAGCCTCGTCCAGCCGCCTCAGCTGCAACTTCTGCCCGACCACCAGCGCCCCCTCCCCTCCCCCTCCCCGGCTCTCCTCCCCTCCCTCCCCCTCCCCCTCCCCCTCCCCGGCTCTCCTCCCCTCCTCCCTCCGCTCGGGCCAGTGTCCCGTCGCTTTACTGCTCATTTAACGAACGAAATAAAATTCTGATCTCAATGCAAAATGCCTCGTTGTTTGTTGAGTAAATGGGGACGCGGTTGGCGGGGAGTGGGTCGGATAGACAAGTCTTGTTCCTCACGGCAGCGCTGCGGAGATCCGAGTCGGGGACAGGCTGGGGAAACGGCGCTCACCCCTCACACACACTCACCGGCACACACTCACCCGCACACACTCACACACACACTCACACACACTCACACACACTCACCCGCACACACTCACACACACACTCACACACACACACCCCCACATGCCCTCACTCACACACACTCTCACCCCAACCCAACACCTCCACACACATTCACACCCCCCCCCCCACACACACACACACACACATGCTCTCACTCACTCACACACACTCTCACCCCAACCCAACACCCCCCCCCCCCCCCACACACACACACGCACACACGCTCTCACTCACCCCCCCACACTCGCGCACACACACTCACACTCCCTACATTGGGTGCGAGGGGGAGAGGGTGGGGGGCGATGGTCGCCGACGTGTCTCGGCCGCCTCCGCCCAGCTGACGGAGCCTCCGTCCGCCGATCACCCGCCGGTCATTTCACTCGTTCACTGCTGGTATCCGAGCGAGCCGAACCAGAGGCGATTCTGCGCATTGACACAGACGCTGGGAGCACATGAACCGTCAGCGAGGACACATTTAGGGGATTGTGTTCAGTTTCGGTCACCGTGTTATGGGAAAGATGTGGTGAAACTGGAAAAGTCGCAGACAAGATTGACGAGGATGTTGCCAGGACTTGAGGGTCTGAGCTACAGGGAGAGACTGGGGCAGGTTCGGACTTTATTCCCCGGAGCGCAGGAGGATGAGGGGTGATCTTATAGTGGGGAATAAAATCATGAGGGGAATAGACCGGGCAAATGTCTTGACTGAGATAATCGCATCGTCTCCAGCCACAGGCGGCGACCCCGAGGACTGGACTCCCCCCTCCCTTCCTCCCACCCCCCTCCGTTCCTCCTCCACCTCCTCCCCTCCCCCTCCCTCCCACCCCCTCCCCCTCTCTCCCTCCCCACCCCCTTCCACCCCTCCTCCTCCGCCTTCCTCCCGCCCATCCTTCCCCCTACATTCCTCCCTCCCCCTCCCTCCCACCTCCTCCCCCCTCTCTCCCTCCCCACCGCCTTCCACCCCTCCTCCACCGCCTTCCCCCCTCCTCCTCCGCCTTCCCCCCCTCCCGCCCATCCTTCCCCCTACATTCCTCCCTCCCCCTCCCTCCCACCTCCTCCCCCTCTCTCCCTCCCCACCCCCTTCCACCCCTCCTCCGCCTTCCTCCCGCCCATCCTTCCCCCTACATTCCTCCCTCCCCCTCCCTCCCACCTCCTCCCCCTCTCTCCCTCCCCACCCCCTTCCACCCCTCCTCCTCCGCCTTCCTCCCGCCCATCCTTCCCCCTACATTCCTCCCTCCCCCTCCCTCCCACCTCCTCCCCCCTCTCTCCCTCCCCACCCCCTTCCACCCCTCCTCCTCCGCCTTCCCCCCCTCCCGCCCATCCTTCCCCCTACATTCCTCCCCCCCCCCCCCCCCACCTCCTTGCCTCCCCCTCCTCCTCCTCCCGCCCTTCCTGTGAATGAAGGTATGTGGACCGGGTGGGTGAGTGCAGACCTGTGAATGAATGTAAGGACCCGGTGGGAGAGTGTAGATCTCTGTGAATTGGACAGGAGTCTGATGAAGGATGATTGTGCACTGACAACGCAAATGCTCAAGAGATTTGGGCTGCTGGACACAACATGCTGAGCCTGGCTTACACAATACAAAGTCATCATCAGGGTTTGTGCTGTTCACATCAGCATCAACACTCACTGTTGTAATGTGCTGTGTAAATTGGGCAATGAACATTGACAGGACTCCATACACCAGGAAAACATAACGATGTTCTGTCAAAGAGATTCTATCAGAGGCTGTGACGCAGATAGATGCACGAGCATGCACATATACCCCACAACCCAAAACATATTTCACTGGTACTTCAGTAATGGATCTTTATGCATTTCTGTGCATTTGTCTGTTTATTGTTGTCATTGCACTGGCATATAGTCATAGAATCAGTGAAACAACCCCATCAGCACACCACAGCCAGGCCTGTCTTTTGGCCCAAATATTCTCATCCCATTTGATGTCTATTAGTTTTGAATGCTTCTATGCCTCACCTATTTAAGTGCATCGTGTGGGAGAAAGTGAATGAAAGCGGATAAAGCATTAGTGCTGACGTAGTGGGATAGTACGTTGCAGGCACAAGAGACTGTAGATGCTGGAATCAGGGGCAACAAAACAAAATTGCTGGATGAATCAGAGAATCAATCGACAGTTGATGTTTTGGGGTGAGGATCAACTGGATTACAAGTTGGCCTTGCTCTGGACAAAACTGTAAATGTAATTCATGTAGATTCAGATTTCCACAATATTGTCCACGCCCTCTGCAGGAGGCCAGCCCAGAGGACAATTGTAAATGCTTGGAAGTCATCTGGCTTGGACTTTCAGCGGTGGAGTGGATGTCCATCCCTCCCAGATCACCCTACTGCAATATGTAGCAATGTTACAAAATGTTGAGATTTAAAAAATCAAGTCTGCAATTTATCCCATCAGATAAAGCATAAAAAGAAGTTTAATTTGACACCTAATTCACTTTCATATCTTCAGTATTAAGAAAGTTATGACCATTTTCATACTCGGAAATTAGCATCTTGCCTTTCAATTGACAACTCAAAAGCTGTGATCTAGAACCGTTAAAAGCCCATACCCTCCTTAAAAATTAAGAGAACTCAATGAAATTTTCAGTTATTATAGATTGAAGCATTCTGAAACAAATATGAAACAATCTTACTTGGATGACCTGAAATTAAAGCATATAATTAGTTAGTTATATAATTGTAGCTAATTACAAAATTCAATGAGTAGATCTAAACATCTATCCATTTCTTAAGAAAAGATAAACTTTTTTTAAATTGCCTGTCCAAATAACATTCACACAATAATCCACAATATAACATAATTTTTAAATATCATTTTCATTAATTTCTGGGCCAAATGGAAGGAATTTAGTGTTTAATGCCTGTAAATTAATGGCCATTTAAATCAACTAGTGAATGGGTTTTAGTGGAATGCGGTGGATTGGAACGTTGCGATTTGCGGTGAAGTTGGGAGGAAAAATACTGTTGGTTCATACATTTTTTTTGGACCCCATTTCGCAACATGAAAATATGATTAAAGCCTCCATAAAAACCAACTTTTAATATAAAAATAAACTGTGTACCTTTTTTTCTCCCCTACGCAAAATCCTTCCCATTGTCGGCGCTCACGGCTTTTGAAGGTGATTTTTAAATTACTCTAGTTAATAAATAATCTAGCGTAATTAAAAAATACCTTCATGAATGAAATGTCGGAGCGATTTTTCTTCCGCAACGAAATCGCCCAACATGGATCGATTTTCCCAGTCTGCAGAAAAATGGCACTTTAAGCCCGCCCCCCCCTCTGAAAGGCGCCAAAGTCACGCACACGGGGAGCGGCAGAACTGCAGCGCTGCTCAAGGTAAGTTTTGTAACATACCTACAATATGCAGCCTACTATGCAATATTACAATAATCATCTGCTCTACTATGGAGAAAGGCAAGAACAGGGATGTAATGCTGAGGGGCCATATCGGAGGAAGGTTGTACTGGCTGGAGAGGGTCCAGAGGAGCTTTACAAGCATGATCCCAGAAATGAGTGGGTTAACCTATGATGAGCGTTTGACAGCACTGGGCCTGCACTCGCTGGAGTTTAGAAGGATGAGGGGGACCTCATTGAAACGTATCGAATAGTGAAAGGCTTGCATTGAGTGGGTGTGGAGAGGAATTATTCACTAGAGAGTGAGTCTAGGATTAGTGGTCATAGCCTCAGAATAAAGGATGTTCCTTTAAGAAGGAGGTGCAGAGTAATTTATTTCGTCAGACGGTGGTGAATCTGTGTAATTCGTTGCCACAGAAGTCCATGGAAACCAAGTCGATTGATATTTTTAAGGCAGAGATAGATAGATTATTGATTAATATGATATCAGAGGTTATGGGGAGAAGGCAGAAGAACGGGGTTAGGAGGGAGAGAGGGAGAGATAGATGGCAGAGTAGACTTGATGGGCCGAATGGCCTAATTCTGCTCCTATGACTTATGATCTCAGTCTTGGAGATTTATTGCTCAATGTTTGACATTGGTGATCCACAATATCCTGATATGAGTGATCAAAATAATAAAATCCAAGGTTTTTTTCAAACCCGTATAGGTAATTAAATATTTCATCCAAGAACAATGAGATCGTCCAAAATGTTGGGCTCCTGCCTGCAATTTCAGAAGCAAAATATTCCAACATGGTACAAGTTGGAGAAGAGTATCTACAAAAATATTCAAACATAATTATTTAAACTTACTCCTCTTAATCAAAAAAGATCTATGGAGTTTTATTTCAGGATGCAAGTAAACCACGAGAATATAAACGATCATTGCTACCACCATTAAAAATCCAAAGCCTTCGATAATCCTGTACGCGATGGGAAAACTCTAGAACAGGAAGTCAAAATGTGTGCGGAGAAATATGAACTACATGCCAGAACAGAGTTTGCTTTTCAAGATCAACCCATCGCAGTTGTTTCAGCTCTTCCCTGATTTTGAGCATGAAATGGAACGAATATGAGAATTTTAATATAGACACTCTTGTAATGTGGCTGCAGGTAAAATAAGTCTATGGGGATTTAGTTCCCACGAACTAGTACAGATGCACGACAGAAAGTATTCTAACGGGATGCATCGCAGCCTGGCATATCAACTGCTCTGCTATTCACCACTTGAACCGACAGAAGGCAGTGTTCACAACCCAGTCTAACACAGGCTTGGCACTTCATCTTCATGGTACGTTGCTTTAGTAAGACAGGAAATATTATCAAGGATCCTGGCACCTTGACCATTCCCTTTTCTCTTTTCTACCTTCTGAAGATACAGAAGCTTGAAAGCCCAGATATCCAGACTTAAATACAGCTTCTTCTCACGTCTATCAGACTCCTGAACTTATTGTTCCTACAGGGCTGCCACATACTCTTACTCATAACTTTACCTCATTCTGTTATTGTCATTCGTTTTTTGTGCACTATTTCATATTACATTACAATCTTGCATCATTCTGCTCTATTGAGCTTGTATTTATTGTTGTAATATCTTCATGACTGTATGGACATTGCCCCCTGGTGTATTTGACAATAAACAGATGCAAGTGTGAATTGGGATACTGACCTGGATCAAAAATACAGAAGTGTGATGCAGACAACAAAGAGATAAAGCTGAGTAGGTGGAAGAATAGTAAGATTGAACAAGAACTTACCAGTTCGAAGGTTGATCTTTATTTCATGAGGAGTTGCGATGAGGGATTTCGTGAAGAACCCGCCAGCACGCGTGCGCGACATTCTTCAAAGTAGCGGTGTGGAATCACAGAAACAACAACAGAAATGACTTGGCATAGTAAGATCGAAGAGACTCTAATTACCAGTTGATTATGATCGAGGGTTGGGAGCGGAGGGCACAAAATCCCTCATCGCAACTCCTCATGAAATAAAGATCAACCTTCGAACTGGTAAGTTCTCGTTCAATCTTACTATTTCATTTTGGAGTCACGTGAGTGACTTCGTGAAGACTTCAAAGCTCTGTGATTCCACACCCTGGACCACGTCCATGCTGTCACACACCACTTATGAGGATGGATAGGAGTAATCAACTTTCAAGACTGCTTGTACTGAAAAACAAGAGCAACATTTGTTAACAACAAAAGAAAACCCCTTATTCGGGGACATCTCCACGTTCTTGACCTGCATTCAGCACGGCATCCGCGAACTGTAGAGGAACGGCAACAGATGTATTGTAGAACCGCTGGAAGGTGGCTTCGTTCGCCATCCTATTGTGGCAAGAATATGGTCCATGGGCACCTCCATGACCCTTGCCGCCGACGTTGATGCATGCCCTGGTGGAATGGGATTTGAAGATATTAGTGTGTTGGCCAACACTGTGTTGACACGCGACAACACAGTGCCAAGACGATCCTGAGCCACCTGGATATCGTCTGGACTGTCACTCTATGGTGAGGGTTCTCCATTCCTTCAGTTTTCTCGTCACTTGCACATAGTGACGGATATGGGCGGCTAAACATAGCCTTGCATCAGCGGGGTATGCCAGGAACTTCAGCTGCAGCCCTGCGCACCCAGGTCTATGCTGCTTGCGTAGCTCGTCTATGACGAAGACTACTTCTGCAGGGGTAGAGGTCATCCTGTCGATCCGGATTTTGCGGAGTGTCTGTACCCTCTGTGCTGAAGTCAGTGCCAGTAACATCACCAGCTTCAGGGTGAGTTTGTCCAGTTCCAGGCCCAGCATGTGCGACCACGTCCTGAGCAGGGTGAGTATTTCCCCGTTATCCCTGGTGATATTATAGCGTGGTCTGGGCGGATTCGAATTGAATATTCCCCGCATGAGTCTGGACACCAGCCTGTTGGAGCCTACCTTAATATTGAGGTAGAATGACAGCGCACTCGAGGCGCTGTTGATGGCCCTGTAGCTCAGGTGTTCATTATGATGCAACCCCGCCAGAATTCCAATACGTCGGTTATGGTTACAGCGTCGTATGCAATATGGGAGCGGCCGCAGTAGGTTTCCCATTTCCGGATGTGAGAGAGGTATTGCCGCCAGGTGAACTCCCAGCATGACGCTCCGATGGTATCCATGGTTCTAGATGAGAGGCCACACCGCAGTGATGGCCTGTGCAGAACCTCCAAGCCAACAAGTTTAGATGACTGTGGCAGGGATGTGGTCCCCCTGACACAGGGTTTGTACCAATTATGGGTAACCCTCTAAGAGGACCCAAGGTTGACTGATCATATCAAGGACCACCAGATACCATGGCTGCGTAGGCCAGTCGGGTATGAGAAGAATGCCCTTAGCAGCATTTGTCTGGATTACCCGCAACACCCGACTGATGAGGCAAAATGGAGGAAATGCATAGAAACCCATTTCCCCCAGTCCAGCGAGATGCATCCATCGCCATTGCCCCAGGATCGGGTCCCACGAACATATGTTGGTACCTGATGGTTCAACCGTGACGCAAAAAGGTCGATATCCGGTTCACCAAATTTGGCAGTAATTTTAGCGGATATTTGGAGATTCATCATCCACTCGATGTTGTCATAGAATTTGCCAATTCATCACATGAAAGTGACCTGGTACCGCCCATATGGTTTAGATATGCCACCGCAGTGGTATTATTCATTTGGAGACGGACATGAGCATCAGTAAGGCTAGAACAATAAGCTCGAAGTCCGTGAAATGCTCCCAGCATCTCCAAATAGTTTATCCCTTGTGACAACAATAGGGTAGCTTCAAGGGTGTCCATCTGCCCTCACAACTGGAGCAGTTGTCCGTAGCTCCCCAGACATGGGAGCTTGCGTCTGTTTGTAAGTATACCATCGGATTGGCCAAAATGATGGGTTTAAGTGAGACATAAATATTATCAATCCTCCATTGTAACTCAATCTGTGCCTTGAAAGGCAGCTGCATTGGTCTATCGACATGTCTAGCGTTCAGTTTTAACGCCGAGACCTTGGCTCTCTGTAAATTTTGACAATGCAAAGGCCCGTATTGGGCAGCTGGAAAAAAGCTACAATCTTGCCAATCACCTAAGTAGTTTGTCGAATTGATGGTATACTGGCCCAGACTAGACCCTACCATAGTTGGGTGACATCGCCAACCTAGTTAGTTGGTATGGTGGCCCTCACGTGATTGGAATCCACCATAACCCCAGATACCCTTAACCTGTGAAGGGCAGGATGTTGATTTATCTGGATGGACAATGAACCCCATTTGCTGAAAACATTTTCACGGTGGCTGAAACTGCCAGTTCGGCTGATTCCCAAAAATTAGGATATCACCTAGACAGGCCAACACTATGTGATTTTGTCTCCTAGTGTAGCCAGTATTGATTGGAGCAATTTAGAAATAATCTAGGGGTGTGTAAGCCCATTTGGCAAAGCTCTGTATAGCCAGAGCTGATCCATCCAGATAAATGGCAAGAACTTCCTGTGGCATTTCTGAATGGATACTGAATAGCATGCATCTATTAATCAATGCATGCCACAAAGCAGCCCCCAGAACCCAATAACTTAGATGTCTGGAACGTTTCCAGTTTGAAATGGGTATATTCTACAAAAGTATTCAAATGGTTCAAATCAAAAATAACCCGACATCCTCCATCCCTCCTTGTGACTGTAAATTTTTCAGCATAGCCTACTGCCGCTCTTTGCTGGACAGTGTAATTTATTTCCGATCTGCATATGCTGGGATGGAGGGATGTCACCATTGATGAATTCAATCGCATGGCCTTGACTACTTTGTAAGATAAACTCATCAGACGTGATGGTACCGCATGCCCCCGGAAAGAGCCGTAGTCTCCCACCAACATGTGAAGTTCAACATGCAGGTGCATGAAATCCAGACCACCTTACCTTCATGGTTATCGGCGGCCCTTGATATGCATGGCCGGATGTGGAGGTGCTGGATTCTGAAATTGAGGCGGAGCTGGAGCGGAGGCCCTTGCTGGCCTAACGGCAGGGCCTTGTGGCCTGAAAATAGCACTCCCTGGCCTGCTGCCTGGTCGAGATATGTGACCACATGAGTCCCACTGTCGTAGCGTGGTCATCCCGCTCCTTGACCCTCTTCGGGAGGTCTTCCCCGAAGATTTTGATTCCGTTGCAGGAGGAGCTCCAACATCCGCTCCATCCTGGCCAATACGCCCCTCGCCCTTAGAACTCGGGCGGACGGAGTCCTCATGTTCTGCTGAACTGATGAGGCTTCGTTCATCGGTCCGCACCTCGTCGAGGTGAACCTGGTGCTGGAAGTTGTCGCTGGCAGCCCGCCGCAGCAAAGCTGAGCGATTGCTGCGCGGGAGGTACACTGAAACGCCTCCTCGGCGGAGCTTGATGCCGCTGCCACGGAGGGCAAATGCGGCGGGGAGTCAGCACCTGACTTAGCATGGAGACCCGACGCCCGCGCGGGCTTGCCGGCTGCCCACATCATGGACCTTGCCGACGCATGGTCTCGTCCTCCCATCCATGGGGGACTCGGCGACCGTGGCGTATTGACTATGGGCTCGTTGAAGGGAGTAGCAGTTCGCTGGGCTTTGTGCCTGTTTTTAAGGCCGCCGATAGGACCTCCTCCTGGAGCTGATGTTTGGTCAGGAAGTCCACGGTGGCGGCCAGTTTGGGGTTGAGGGGTAGTCCCGATGTCTCTGACAATCCTCTGGCTGCCTCAGGCTCCTGCTGACGATGGTGAAACCTCCCTGTGCCCACTGGAGCTGGATGCTTCCTCCCGATGATTCTGTTGCAGGAGGAGCTCCAATATCCGCTCCATCCTGGCCAATACGCCCTTCGCCCTGAACACTCGGGCGGTCGGAGTCCTCAGGCTCTGAAATAATGCCGAGGCTCCTTTCATCGGCCCGCGCCTCGTCGAGGTGAACCCGGTGCCGGAATTTGTCGCTGCCAGCCGCCGCAGCGAAGCTGAGCGATTCCCGCGCGGGAGGTGTGTTCAACCGCCTTCGTTTGGCGGGACCTGATGCCGCTGCCACGGAGGGCAAAAGCGGCGGGGAGTCGGCACCTGACTTAGCATGGAGACCCGACGCCCGCGCGGGCTTGCCGGCTGCCCACATCGTGGACCTTGCCGACGCATGGTCTCGTCCTCCCATCCATGGGGGACTCGGCGACCGTGGCGGGACCCCACCCAAATGACCCGTCCCGGCGTCGGTGGTTGGGGAGTCGACACTGGACCTCACAGTGGACCTGGGTCCTGCCTTGGTACCAGTCCGTTGCTAGGCGGCAGGTGATGCCTTGGCCCCTGAAGGGTTAGGCTTCCGGGCTCCATCCCTCCCTCTTCTCCGAGGGCTCAGGGAGAAGGGCCGTGCAGCAGCACGCGAGCCCTAGCCCAGGTCGACCAACGAGCCCGTTGGCGACCCCGATACGGAAACAGGGTCTACCTGCTCCTCGATCCAGCACTGGAGCTCCTGCTCCTCACTGGAGCTCCTGCTCCTGGAATCAGCACTGGAGCTCCTGCACAGCGGCGGGTCGGGCCCTGTAGCAACAGGGCTCCCCGACTTCCACGCCTATTTCCCGGCCACGTACCTGTGAGGAGAGAACACACTACACACTCGCCACAACAGGACACCAACTCCCACTGGAGCTCCGGTGTATCGGCGGGTCGGCCCCTGTGCCAACAGGGCTCCCCGACTACCACGCCCATTTCCCGGCCCGACTCGCAGGTGAGCCGTTGAGGAGGGCTCCGGGATAAGTGGCCGGCGACTCCATTTCCACGTTCCTGTAGGGAGAGAACACACTGCCCCCCCAACAGGAACACCAACTCTAGGGGGCTGAGCCTTACCTGAGTCGGCCCTCTGAAGGGCTGGTGGGGAGCCGCGCTCCCCTCCAGCCGTCGGCAGCAATGCGTTGCGACGATATGTCCCGCATGCGTGCTGGCGGGTTCTTCACGAAGTCACTCACGTGACTCCGAAATGAAATACAAAGAAAGCCGTCAGCTGTACATGCCGCTTGTGCACTGGAAAGGCAGACGGACACTCATTCACCGTCGGGTACAGATGTATAATACACAAACTCATGATATAATGGGTTACATGGTGCAAGTGTTACCTCTGTACGTCCCCAGAGCAAAAAGGATAATGAAGACAGATGCAGCAAAATATGTTGTTGTGCTCACCAGAGCAATTATGGATGAGATAAAAGAGTAGTGATTGAGTAGCACCAATCCTAAAACTTGAAACTGAAATCAATCTTAGTAAATACAACGTGCAGAAATGAATAACAACTCCATGTAATGTGAAAGCAGCAAGTAACACGTCACTCCACGACAAATATTCATTTAACAGTGGCTCCACATACAGCATGGAACTGGCCCTTTGATGCTGACCAAGATGCTCCACCAATGCTAGTCCAACCTGCCCGTATTTGGATCAAATCCCTCTAACACTGTCCTATCCATGTACCTGTATGAACCATTTAGCTTAAGCTAGTATTATAATCGTCTGATATTTTTTAAATGCCAAATTAACTTTTAAATGGTGCTTTAGTACATAGAAACATAGAAACATAGAAAAATAGGTGCAGGAGTAGGCCATTCGGCCCTTCGAGCCTGCACCGCCATTCAATGTGATCATGGCTGATCATCCAACTCAGTATCCCGTACCTGCCTTCTC